>FN649733.1:277010-307483 GCA_000310025.1 Ectocarpus siliculosus | reverse complement strand
GGGGGAGGGGGGGGCGTACTCTGATGTTTTGCATTCCTTAGCGGTTAGACCGTTGACACGCGTCCTCGATAGGACGGAGCATTGTTCCCACAGGACCGATCACCGATGGTCAGTCGTACCTTCCTACTTTACCCCAAGGTGGCTCAAAAATGTCTTCCCCAATCTATCTATCATATCGGTATCACTTCCTGCCTTTTCAACCCACTTACTAGCATGCCCCAGTACAGCTACCGTCTCTTCCTCGCTTTTCCACATTTCAAACATCTCCCTGTACGTCCCTTGTACTTTTCCCAGCTCAGCCATGTACACTTGCCTCTCCTTCTTGTACAACAGACATTCCGCAACTACATGAACACGGTCTTGGCGCTCGGAGCCGCAATCACATTTGAAGTTGTCGTCTTCGTCGTCTACCTTCCTCTATCTTTGTCTACCTTCTCGAAGGCCAATGTCCCCTGTCCTGAATTTGACCTTCATCTCTGTCCCTGCATCCACTGGTCCATGTAGGTACTCCTTGAACCCTTTCCTTCTTTCAACATTCCGTACTCTTCTAGACCCTCCTTCTCCTTGGCGTCTTTTTCTTAGATTCTGTTCTTCTCTCTCGGCGAAAGCAGCAGATCTCTTCTCCTTGAACCCTTTTAGACGTTCCGTTTCCAGCGTTTCACCTTGATCAGTTTTGAACCCCTTCCACACGTCATCTACAACCTTGACCCATTCCGTGGGTTGTCTACCCCTCTTTTTGTTTGCCCACTTCGCCTCCCATACTATTCTCCTCTCCTTTCCCATACAGCACATGCGATACTGCCATGTCAGCTTCCTGGCGTCTCTTTCCGATCGTAGGGATCGGATTCCCAGTTCTGCCCTGACGGGTGCATTACTTGTGCGCTTGCAGCGTCCTAGGATGACTTTCGCTGCTTTCATCTGCGTCGCCTCGAGCTCTTTGACTACCTTCTTGTTTCCTTCCCATAGTTCTCCGGCGTACTCTAGCGGGTACGATTACGCTCTTCAAAACTGTCAATGTTGATGCGTGTATCGAGGTGCCGGTTCGCGAGTATTGGGTGCAGCTTTCCTGCTCGTGCTTTGCCCTTTTCCGCTTCCTTGGACTTGTGTGCTTTCCTCGAGCCGTCTTCTGCGATCTCTACTCCGAGATATGTGCACTGATCCACTACTGCACGCTCCTCGATCCCCCGCTTCCATCTATACTCTTGTGGTTTCTCCCTATCCTCGTTGCATACCATGACGGCGCTCTTCTTACAATCTCAACTTTACAGAAAATTCCTTCACTGCGTCAATCTGCATTTGCAGCAGGGGTGTCAGACATCCCAACAAAATCATCCGCAAACAGCATTTCCGACACCCCAAGTTTCCCCCACCTTTACCCCTTCCCAACTGCCCTTCCGGCTTTCAACAGATCGTTGATGAACATCTGTAACAGTGTTGGGGACAACGTCCAACCGTGTAGGACCCCCTGTTCAATGTTGAAGAATTTAGACAGTTCTCCGCCTAGCATTTTTTTGTACACTCTGTCATCTTCTTCAGCACTCTCCACGTTTCCCCCTTTATCCCTACTTGGACAAATGTTTCCACAACCCATTTCTCCATATCGTATCGTATGGCTTTCGCACGTCCAAGAGGAAGCAGTACGTCGGCGTCCCCGCCCTCTTTCTACCTTGGATGATTCTCCCAACCGTAAATGGGTGGTTTACGCACCCCCTCTTGTTTCGTAAACCTGCCTGGCCCTAACTTATCCTACCTTCCTCCTCCAATACTCCAACTATCCTATCGTTCAGCAGCTTACAGAACACGTTTCGTAGTGTTTCAACAGTGTGATCTCCCTGTAGTCTCCTGGATTAGTCTTAAAAAACAAGTTCACAACCACCCCCCATCTACTTGGCGAACACACGTTTTTCCCACTCCCAGTTGTACAGCAGTACCAACAGTTCACGAGAACACCTCTAGCGTCGTTTCTGGTTGTCTGCTGCTGCTGTCAAGTCATGCGACGCCACTCACACACCATATCGGTAGGCTCTGGCAGTTTCGAGCAGTGTACCGTACATGACTTAAGATATCACACCCCCTGGACCGATTTTCAAAACTCGATTATTTCACAAAGAGGATGCATAGCCGAAAGGATACGTTTCCAGAGAGCTCTCGACCACACGGCTTCAACGCCGCCGTTTTCGGCCCTCCGACTGCTGCTGCTGTTGAAAAATCGAGCTTTCAAGATCGGTCCAGGGGGTGTGTTATCTTGTGTCATATACGGTAGTTGCTTGTGGCGTGCTGTAGCTGTCGGCAACAGAAGCACACTCTGGTGCGCTGGTTCACCAAAAATCTCGGCGGGAAGATTGTGCTCAAATCGCAAAACTTCAAACACCTCCATCTCGCGGTGCAAGGCCTAAACTGATCACAGAATTTTGATCGACGGAGTTGCTCAAGCTGGTATGATTTCTCAAAAGGATGTAGAGGTTTGCGTCTCCTGGGGCTAAGCGCCAGAGGGGACAATTGAGATTTTTTTTGCGTTTTTTTTTTATCTAGCAGTTTGACCTGTGAGGAAGAAAGTGATTGGGGAAAAAACACCATCGCGAAGCCCCGGGGACACAAGGGACGGCGAGGAACCTTGCATAGCCTTAAGACATCGATGAACTCAAACGACCTCCGGCTGTCGGATTCCCGACCCTAGCAAAGACATCATACAACGGCGACAGTGCATGTTGGCACGCTCAGATTTGTTGCTGGGGCGGGGACATACAGATAATAGATACACTTGGATCGAAGGCTACCTGCAGACGTTGATCCAAACCAAACGTTGAACCAGGGGTTGTCCAAGGGATCGATATAGTGCTTTCAGCTGCTGTTGCAGACCCGCAGTTGAGGATGTTGTATCTGTGACGGGCGAGCGCTGCTGTGAAAGTGGATTGGTTTGGACCCAGATCTGCTCATTTGCGGACTACAGCTGCGGCCTTCAACAGCTCAGCCCCAAGAACATATCTGTGAAGGCATATCGATGCCCCATGTCTTGTCACTGATGTGGTAGTTCTTGCCCAACCTACACCGTGCCATGCTAGTTAATCGCGCCGCAAACACACTGCGTTGACTGCTATTGTCGAACTCTCGTTCTTTCCTGAGAAGATATTTGGGTGCCCTTGCCTTTATTTGTACCGTCCTACAGGTAGAACAGTACGGGGACAAAGCCATCTTTGTCCACATCTACGGGCCAGAGCCGCATCCTAAGCCCCCGGACCTCAACTTCGATGCGGGCACTTTTTCGCCGAATTTTTGGAGCGTTCACCGGCAGCCGGTCATTTATGACGTCCGAGTTGAAAAGGCGAAGAAAATTCGCAGCATCACTCATCCGGATGAGGTGAGCACATCCCTTCGAATGTTGTAGCATGCCATACGATAACGTGATACCGTCACATCTTCCGATCAGGATGCCGCATGGCATCCCGCGGTATTTCACGTTTTTCGAGCGAACTTAGGCGTCGCAAGGGGGGAGTTGCAGCTCCTCAACAAAGAGCTGAAGTTGTTTTTAGCATAGAACAGGGTAAAATGCGGAGTTCTTTTTCATCATACTACCAGATCGGATGGAAAACGCTTCCCTCGTTACTGTTATTTAGAGCATTATTCGCATTTTTTCACTCACATCTGGTGAGTTTTTTTCTCGGATCATGAATTAGGCGCCTAGGATGCAGTAACACGCACAAGTTCGTTTCGAGAGAGCTGGCCCACAGTTTTTTTTTGCGACATGCCGGATGTAGTTCGTGCGAATACATTTTCAGCATGAGAAAAACGTTCATTGGGAATCATTCTGGCTTGAACAAAATCAAACTGCAGTAACAGTCTCGAGGACTGGTTTGGGACACACAGTCTCGCAAAGTCAAGTATGCTGCAAGCGACTTCATCCGCGACTGGGAAGCCCATCGACAGCCGTAGCTGGTATGCATATGTAGGTGTCTACGCGTTCCGGCGGTAGTACATGAATGGGAACAACGCGGGGTAGATCGAGCTGAGCTTTCGATTGTCTCGGGTCCGTCTCTCTGTACCTAAGCGTATCCTCCCGCATTATCCCGTGACTGCAAAATAACCGCCACGCTCACCAGTCGCTGATGCCCATGGAGCGCCATCATGCGGTTTGAGCGGTGACGAATTTTTACTCTCCCTGCAATGAGTTGTCCCGCATGCTCGTGTCTCTTGCCCGAAACACGCGCACACAGGTTGTCCTTCCAGACTACCTCACGGGCAACCCTTACAGCTCGCTCAACCAACCAGTTTGGTGCACTTACGCCAACGGGGCCCGCCCGTCCGTCATGGTATCCTCTAGCGGATCAGTATTTTACCAGCAGGAGTGGTTGAGCACCGAAGGGCTGGGAAACGCCATCGACGGCTACTGGGAACAGGACGGAGCCGGGACTTGGGACGACGGCGAGGGAGTCCCACCGATTTTGAATCCCAGGGCCCAGCCGGGCAGAAAGAAACCCAACGCTAGGAAAGCCAGCGGACCAAACCGCCCCTGAAGAAACGCTGTTTCTAGCACCAGAGTTTCGACGAGAGGGAGTGCGGGCGGGAGGTTGTGATGTGAGGATCCTGTCTTGTCTTCTGCCCCGCGAACGCGCTGAAGAGGGTTGACTCTGTGGGGTGCGGATCATTCCTGAGCTCTAATTGGATGATGGGAAGCGCTGTGACGACGGGATGCGTTTACGTCCTGTCGTAGTCACGAGATCATGTGTTCAACACTTCGATGGCGCCGTAGCCTTCACTTTGGTTTCGAATCACAACCTCTGCTAGGTCCATTTTTACTGCTGTAGCACGGGTCCGTTGCTTCTGACATGTCCAGAGGATTGTAGAAATGTGGAAAGGCGCTGCTTCACCAAGCCGTCCTTTGTGAGTCCGATCGGTGAGAGAGACGAGGTTGATATCGTAGAAGAAATCGGTGATATAGTCATTGTTTTTTGTTTTGCGGTCTCTCCCGTTTTGTTGATGCTCCTGCGGCCTGGCCTACACCCACCGCGTTTGATGATGCGGGTTCGATTCCGTCTGTGGTTGGTTATAAAGTGCCCTGCTCATGCAGGGCTGCGTCCAATCCGAGGTCCGCTTTCCTTGATCCTTTGAACGGATTAGAATTTGGTGTGTGACGATGTGACCATTTGTACATGACAACATTTCCGAACAAAAGCTGCCGCCGACGCGGCCTCCTGGAGTTATGTTGTTTCCGGCTGTTTCGTAACACTTGGTTTTGGCGGCTTCATTGGTGGGACACATACGTTACATTGTTCGGCGCGGATATCGGAAAGCGATTGTCGTTGTTGTGGAGCATTCGCCGAAGTGAACGTAGGCTCGTCGTGCTGGCGAGGGCTGGGGTGTGCGCAGGCAGGGCCACGAATCTCGTCGTCGTGGCGTTGTTGAGCTCAGAGAATTCGGCTGCGGAAAAGGAGAGCGAAAAGAAAGGCAGACACAACAAAAAAACGTTTCTTTCAAGTATGTATGCTGGTGAAGGCAGAAGCAAGACAAAATACTTGCGTTCGGCACCGGTGTCGCCGAGATTGAAATTCCTAGGGAACGGTATCATCGAGATACAGGTCGCGTGAGGGCACCGCCGAGATTTCTTGCGCGTAGATTTCGATCGGCCGCGGTCAAAACGCGTTCACGAATTTGGAATGGAATTGAAGAGGGTTTTGAGTTTTTTTGTCATTGTTGTTGTGAGTCCGGCAATACGTATTTATTTTTCCTTAGGTTGAGTCTTACGGCGTGATTATTTCCGGATTGGATTTGGGGGGGGGGTCCTTTTCTGAGCCGAAAAAATAATTTGGGCGTCTTACGGGTAGGAAAATGGCTATTTCTAACAACCCAAAATCCAACAACGCAGTTTCCAACAGCGATTCGGGCCGGCCTGTTAGAAAATTGGCCCATTTTCCAACAGCGATCCTGTTGGAATATCGCTGTTAGAAATGGGGGGGAGTACCTCTGGTCACACCCCGATCGTGCCAGAACGAGGAACTACAACGTCTGCTGGCCAAACAGAGGCCAGCATCATGAGGTCATACACAAACCCTCAGCAGGTATCTAAAATTCAGGGCGTTCTGCGTCGTGTTGACCGCACACGAGCCGAAAACGTCAACCCTGCCACATCGCTTTTATTTTGACTTCATTTTCCCGTGTGCGTGTGTTTCGCTCGGCGGACCTTAGTCCACTTTGTTTGCCCTTGCGCGTGTATATGACTGATCTCCGCGCCTGGCCTTGCCTGGTTTCTGGTTTCTTTTGCGGTTTGCCGTTTGGTTGCGAGTATGTGCCTGGACCATCACTAAGAATTTCCACCACATCTATCTTCGCACTAATAACCCATCGGGGCTGCCCTCGGTCATTCTCTCCCGTACTTGACAGGAGAAAAATCTGTGGTTCACGCTTCCCCGTCTACCCGATAAAGCGTAGCCTTGCCGATCCTCATCTGACGCCAATGGCTACCATGGTCACGGCCGACGGCCACCTGTCGTTTTTCCGACTCGGTACCCATGCCAACGCCAAGTCAAGAACGAGGAAAATCGTTGCTCTTTTCCTTCGTCCAACTTCTTATCACCGCGAACAACAATACTATCATCCTCGACCCCCACATAGATAGATAGATATACCCTCCCTGGCCACAATGAAAGGAAAGGACTTCAGATGAGGCCGGGGCTACCCCCCGGGCTGTTAGTCCAGATAAATCTGCCTCTATCTTTCTCCTGAGTTGTGCGTTACTATGAGACCTCCGATTCAGGCGACTTTAAGGCACACAGTGTTGAGGCTTGTGACCATCCGAGTTGAAGTATCTCGCAGCTGCTTTCGTTCCATGTAACAACGAAATGAATGGTGGCGCAGTGTGCCTCTCTCGTGTTCATCAACACAGCGCTTGCGGCTAACGCTGAGCAGTGTGAGCACCCTCCATATCACTTCACGAGCAAACCTTCAGACAGTTGACCGCAAAATTGGTATTGATTTGTCCACAAGAGAAGGTTTTACATAATCCTGAAGCACCTAACTCCTTTCTGCCATCTGCCACACACACTAGGCCGCATGATGGTGCAGCAGCAATAACTTACACAGCACGAGAGCACTATGATGGCCTGATATCATAACGCTCGACGGACTGTGTCTCGTCATCACACCGGTGACAGACGGTCCGTCCCTGCCCTCGTCGTCCTGATTGTCATTATTAATAAGCGTCTCCCGCTCTCGCTTACGAGGGTCATCGCCTACTCCTACTCCGGCTTCTATTTCTGTGCCGGGTGCTCCTGCTCTCTCCCTGACGCCCTGATCTTTCACGCGACCTTATACGAGTGTTCGCGCCGGGCTGGCTGTTGCGGGCATCCGACTCGCGTCCAGCATTCCTGTTGTTGTGGCTGCGGCTGCGGCTGCGGCGGCGCTTGTCACCAGCGACTGGCTGCCGCTTCTCACTGATATTGCTGCTCCCGCTGCTGCTGCTGCTCCCACTGCTGCTGCTGTTACTGCTGCTGCGACTGCTGCTTCTGGACGCCCCATTTTTTTCCCGCACACCACGGCCCAGCCTCTCTTTGTCCCGCCCCCCGCTTGCCTCTCCCGGGTGGCCCTCTTGGCGACGATACCAATCGCGCGAATGGCTCGGCTCACGGTTCTCTTGCATTCCTTGCGACTGTTCCCTCCGAGCACCAGGGCTCCTGTTTCCTGGGCGTGATGTTCGCAGTCTACCCCGTTGTTCGAGCTTTTCTCTACCCCGGCTTGCAGGCTGGGTTTCCTCCCTGTCCCTAGTACCTTCCCGCTCGCTGGTCTTCCCTTGGGTCCCTCTTGAACGGTAGTTCCTGTCTCTGCCATCCACCCTTCTATGTCGACCGTCGTCTGTGTTTCGGCGGGCCCTTTCTCTCTCGTGATGGTTTTCTCTCTCCCTGCTATCCGCTGTTCTGCGACGACTGCTTTCTGCGTTCGTGCGACCCTGTCTCTCCCCGCTCGCTGCCGCCCCTCTTCGCTGCTGTCCGTTTCCCTTTTCCCTTCCATATTCACGGACAACGCCTGCATCCGAGGTCTTATGTCTGTGAGCGTCACGGCCCCATGCCTGGTCGCTACTGTCAGGTTGACCTCGTTGGTGGAGATCGTTCTTAGCATTTTGCCGCTCGCCGTAATCGGCCTCCTCCTTGGCTTTTTTGGCTTTTTTCTTCTCCTTCTTCTTTTCCTTCTTGGCCTTCTTTTTCTCCTTCTTCTCGCGCTTCTTGGCTCGCTTTTCTTCCTTGAGGCTCTTGCGACTACTGCCCCCTAACACCGCCACGCCCGGATTCGCCGCAGCCTTTGCCGCAGCCAGGTCTCGTTGCTCTTTCTCGTAATCCACGATTTCCACCAGGCTTTCCTCTGCGAAAAAAGCAACGGGACAATTTGAGGTCAACGAGCAAAACTGGCCAGCAGTATTCAAGGTCCGTTGCCAAACTGGACACATCAAAACGGCAGTCGACAAACTGCAGAGGGTTGGCAGCCATCATATACCTGTTTGAGACCCTACGAAAATCTGACTTGTGTTGGATCTCTTGAAAAAAACTGTGTGTACCGCCTCACGGACTATCTATCCACAGCTGGTGCATAGGGCCAAGAAACTTAGCCGTCGCTCTCACCAGTGAGGCCTCCTTCCTTGCGTTCGCGTTCCCGTTTTAGCCTCTCTAACTCCCTTTCTTTGAGGGTCAGCGAGGGGATGTGCTCGTGGAGCTTCGCACTGGAAATGCAAAGTACGATACATACAACAGCAGAACAGTGCAGCAAGAACAGAGAGGTACGCATCAGAACACCTGCGGAAGAAACTAAACACCGGGCATTCGACAGAATAGAGGGCTGAGGGTCAAGGCCGAGCATCAAAATCTGTCGACCACCAAAGTATTTTCAGCTTCCCCGTGGTGGAGCGTTTAAAGTGGAGCTCACAGGAACAAAACAAAACATATGCAACGTGCGCCACGGCCGTACATTAGGCTTGTTGTCTACCTTCATCGTGACTCTCTCAAACGGCCAACAAAACCGGGAAGCTTTCATGCCATGGCGTCGACTCACGGTCCCGCCCCGAGCCCCGAAACTCTTTCCGTGTCCATGCCATCTCCGTCCACGGTGGTCCCTTTCTCGAGCAGCTGCTTCTTATCCGCCTTGCTCAGCTCCAATTGCTGCGTGCGAACCTTCCTGGGCGCGAGACCTCTGAAAGGAAAGCGCGGCGGGAAGGGCGTTATGGCCGTACGAAAACAGCGCAATGCCTAGAGAATTGGAGTGAGTGCCCCAGGGAATTCTGCGCTGAGCATGCTCGTGGTTCGGAAGATGTCCACACATTCTCTGAGTGTATCTCTCGGCCACACCATAGGCACGGAGTGATACCCAAGAGGGATTGATGCATGCTGAAGCGAAAGCCACGCGGCAACAACTTACAGCAATAACAAGGAGGATATTTTTGCGAAACAAGCTATAATACGTTTTGGCCTCCACTCTCGTTGGCATAGTTGTAGGGAGGTCAACAGCAGTTCTTAACCGCATTTAAGCGTCGAAGGGAAACCATTCCCGACAGGGATTGGTCAGTGAACAATATATGTTGCTGTGCTGTTGTAGCAGGTGTACTCACAGGGCTTCGTTGAGAAGATCTTCGTCGAGCTGCTTCACGCGGGCCTTCTCCATCTCTGCTTGGGCGCGGGCTGCGTCCGCCCCGCCTTCCCCTTTCTTGTTCCACCATTTTAGATCCTTGCCTGCAAAATGACAACCGATGCTTCCGTCAAGATCCTCTGCTGTAAGCGTAAGGACTCACAAGAAACTTGTCCGCAGTTCTTCGCACCTCGTATGCGTTGTGCACATCAGACATTAGCCGTCTTACAAACGAGGAACTAAGTGTCCCGCATCGGCTGCCTTTGAGGGAAATACCTCAATTCAATTATAGTTAGCCCGAATGAACTTGGCCACTTCGAGTATTGAAAATCCGTCGCAGAACAATAACATATGTATCCGAGACAGCCGCCCCAACTTGTAAACAAGAACGAACACACGATATTTACGTACAACGATGCCCGTTTTGTGGAATTGGACAACCCTGATTGGTGGGGGGCACGTGGTCCAGAGAGGCTTTGGTATCTACGTATTAGAGGTTGCGCCTGCACTCAGACTCTCACCTCTCTGCCATCGACCGACAGGGGCCAGAAGGCTGTGGCCGAGGTAGTTCTCACGGTGGACATCTCCCTTCACATCTTCCCACTTGAACTGATCCTGCCCACCACGAGTACCGCCAACGCGATACCGCTTATCGCCCATCGTTTCAGTTACCAACAGCAGCAGTACCACCTCCCTTGAGTCTTCTTCCCGTCTGCGGCAACGTTGTGTTTGCTACACACTGCTGTTGGCGAATACCAGCAGGCGTCAATTGTCGACAGCTCTCACGCAGCAAACACCGACCAACCCGATACTCGTTGTTTACAGCAGGGTAGCGCGACGTTGTGCTGTGTGCAGTCAGCAGTGCAGTGCAGCACACTGGAGGCTTTGGAGCTCCGCAATTTGCAAATTTGTTGCATCCAAGGGGGGCCGGAAAGGGGCCACGCCCAGTGGATGGAGTGCAACAGCGAGCAACAGCCCTGCAGCAGTGATGACACCTTGGCGGACAGAGGGATGAACAACCGCGTGGTGAAAGCCTGCATCGCGGCGGGGTGTTCGGTTGCAGGACCGGTGTTGGCATTTTCGGCCTCTGGTTTTGGCGTGAAGGCGCTGGACAGCAGTGACTGTGTGTCGTCATCTACTCAGAGGTATGTAAATTCGAGCTGTGTGTCTTCGACTGGAAACGCTGCTATCTACAGCAGGAGCTTCCAACAGCAGCAGTCTGCATCGTGAGCTGCTCTACAAATCGTCGCTCCCCACAGTGTCCCGTAAACCACAACGATAGTCAACCTGCGAATTACCTATGAGTGCCAAGAACAAGCCAATTGTTCTACGGATGATCGGATGTTGGTGACCAACACAAATTTGAATTGCACAAAACATGCATGCTACAGCAGTACAACCGCCGTGTCTCTCTCCACCGTCCCGCCCGGAGATTTGGAAGTTGGCGCTATATAGCAACTCATAGCAGGAAACAGTTCGTTTTCTATATACTCAAAGGTGAACAAGGTCACATGAAGAAGTCCGTCTTAATGCTACTGGTGAGTCCCTCGCTGGATTTGTGCCATCGCACAGCAGGATTATATTACATACTGCACCTTGCTGCGGTCGACACTCTGTATATGACTTTTTTAGAAAAAATACGCGTGGTATTCGCAGCGCTGTACGCATGTGCTGTATTGACTGTTAGGAAAGGGGATAATCCCTTGAACCCCTCAGTCCTTACCGAACAGGGATATTGACCTGGAGCTAATCTGTGAAGGCGACACGAGCCGCTCTTAGCCCGGCATGGCTCAGGAATTCCACGAAACCAAAGTTGATGCTGTGTCACAATCTCCTGTTGTCGTTGATGCAGGCCAAACCCCAAATTAACTCCCTGGATGGGACAGAGCTTCAATGCGCAAGCTGTCTCTTCCATGAGCAGGTGAATGGCGGCCACACGGCAAACGGCTATTCAACAGTCTCGCTCTCTCTGAGTTTTCAACAGTATACTATAATAGTATCAGCTACTGCACGCCTGGAAGAGGATTAACCCTCTGATGCACGGCGGTTCATAGTATTTGTAGTTGAGAACCAAATGGTATCGCTGCCACAGCATTAGGTTTAACGGGTCTCCGCGCAGGCAATTGCTTGTATGCCAGCAGCCGGCAAGACTACCATGCCGAAGAGGGCTCGATTTCTCCACTACGTCCAACCTCTTTCTGCTCCCGTTCACGCTGTTGATGCAACGCGAAACACGACAGGGTGGTCCGACATCCTGCGCTCGCGGTGCCACACTTGTCGTTGGCTCACATCGGGCGGTTGGATTTTGAGGGCCTGAAGGCAATGGGCTGCAAGGGGGTCATCTTCGATAAGGTAACAGCATTATTGACTGCGAAGCGCGCCCCCTCCTCGCCACACAGCAGTAGGTTGCGTAAGATTTCACTACCCCTGGACCATTTTTTTAAACCTCGATTACTCCACGACGAAGAGGATCGAAGGATACGTTTTAGGCAAGCTCTCTTCGAGACCGTTCCAACGCCGCCATTTTGGAGCCGTCACTCCGTTTCAGCCGCAGAGTAATCGAGCTTTGAAGATACGTCCCCGGGGGTGTGATACATGGTATCTTATGCAGCCTACGGTAAGATTTACCCCAGCAATGGTTGGTCTACAACACGTGAGGGCGGGGAAAAATCCGGCAAGCACAGGCAAGCAAGAGTCTGTCTGTCACGCGAGCATCGATCGCCACCGTGCTGACTCTTTCGGCCGCCCTCGACTATTGTACTGCTGTTTCCCTTGATGATCAGGACAACACGTTGACCGCTCCGTACGAGGACACCGTGCACCCCCTGGTAGAGGAAGGCCTGAAGCGGTGCATGGAGGTCTTCGAGGGGAGCGTGTGCATAATGTCCAACTCGGCGGGAACGAGGTACAGTATGTGACTTGTGACGTCTCCGCTGTCTTGTCTCTTTGGTTCGGTCGGATTGCGATGACGATGAAAACATCTACCGTCGTGAAATCAGATTCGCCGCCGATCGGAGGTTGGCACTGCACAACAGCAAGAATAGCGTCTGAGAAAAAAGAAGAGCACGGCAAGACGTCCTGCGGTTACGGTCCAACTTGCGCGTGAACAGTTTTACGCGCGCATTCGTTTGTTGTCCTTGTCGCAGGGACGATCCAGACTATGCAGACGCTATCCGTATCGAAACGGCACTGGGGATTCCGGTCTTGAGGCACGACGAGAAGAAACCGGGAGGGATAGCGGACGTTTTAGCGTTTTTCGAGGGGAAGGATCCTGAGGGAGGAACTGTGAGTCGTGGTGATGATCTATCTTATCTTATCATCTCTATTACTGTAGTTGCTCGTAGCTCAATTCTCCGATGCAGCAGCGCACGTGAATACGCCCTTAGACAGCTCTCGGTAGCGTGCTCCATGGCACTGTCTGTTGCTGCGGATTGTCTGTGCCACGGACCGTGGGTCGATCGCGAAGCTCCGGACTCCGGAAGTTGTACCTCCAATTGTGCCACGCTTACCTCACGTACGCGCCGCTCATGTCGTACATAGATCACCGTTCTGCTGGCGAGGGAGGTAGCGACAACCCTCGTCCGTTGTTTCAAGCAGAAAACACCCGTTGTGTCCCCCCGGTAGCTTTTCTTTTCTTCCAAGATCGCATGTTTCGGTGTCTTGCCTGTACATGTAACGATAAATTGCCCGACCACCCCTCAGGTGCGACTGGACGAGCTGTGCTTTGTAGGCGACCGCCTCCTCACGGACGTGGTTTTCGGCAACCTGCACGGCATGCTCACGGTGCACACTCAGCCGCTGACGCTCAAGGGGGACAACCGGCCAGCGGCTGTCTTCCGCTACTTGGAGAGGAAGGTAAGCCGTACAATCGAATGCCCACAAAATTGTTGCGGGATGTAGCGGGCAAGCGTGAGTGTTGACAAAATCGTCAGTGACGGCCATGCCACTGCAGTGATTGCACCACTTGCCACCTGTTCTCCCAAGTCTGGTGGGGATGCTGATGGGGAAAGCGTGGACGTCCCGGTGGAGGAGGGGGCATTCATGTGGAAGCCTTAGCCTTGGTGTTGTTTTGTTAGGCGTGGTGTGTTTGGAATTGCCCATATTGCTACATGTGTTGTTTGTTAAACAAAATTCTGAAAATGTGCGGACGTCCTTTGTAGATTGTCTCTTCTTTTTCTCTTCACTTGTTTGCGAATGTTTTTTTCCCTTCCTTCGAAAATTGTTGCTCCCACTGCTCTTGAACAACCCATCAACGCGGCAGGTGTTTATGGGCTTTTTCCACCAGACTTGTTCGGTAGAGCCGCAAGCACATCGCCTGTGCCCCGAGGGGGCGAGAGTCTTGGACCGAGAGGGGGATACTGCCGCGGAACCTGAACCAACACCTGTCTTGAATGAGACCTAGCAAGCGTTTACCTCTTGGAAAAATACCACGGCTAGAGGAAGCCTCGGTTTCAGTAGCAGCCCCTCACGTTGGCTTGAGGTCGCTGGGCATTGTTTTTTTCTATTTTTTGCTTGTGCTTTTATGGCTCCTTCGTTGCCCGTGTATCAATGGGTTGTGATGTTTGTACAGTTTATCGGAAGGGCGTGGTTGTTTTCAGATGTGCTTGAGATGTTTGCATCTATTTTGTCGTCCCAAGATGGATTCCGGCTCCGCTTTAAGTCACTGTTTTCGCGTGTGATGTCAAACCGGCGGTATGACATTGCTTGGACGCGTGCAATAGTTGTTTTGCTGAAGTGTTGTCTCACCACCCCTCCCAAGAGGCACAAGGCACCATTGAACCTGGCATTCTGTGTATGCTAGATGTGTTGCGGTGTTGGAGTTCATGGGAAGCAAAGAAAGGATTCGTTGAACCGGTAATCATAGGCCATTGCTCAAGAGTTCCATTGTAAACAGCAAAGCATTCCATGTACACACGACCACTTCTGCCTATGGCATTCCGCCGTCCCCATGCTCATGTCACGTTTCACTTTTGGTTAGGCGGGATGCGTCGCACGTGCCTCTCTGCTCGTCCTCCCCGCTCTCGCACGCCACATCAACCCTGTCGCCTTGTTGACTAATCGTGGGACCGCTAACTCTCCCTCGCCTATCTACTGATGAGTTGACCACGCCAGGGTTTTCGCTGGATAAGTGTGGCCTCCATGGGTCAGCACCTCCGTCGTGTATAACACGCCCCAAGGCAAACGTACGAACGTCATGCCATCCGCACGAATTCGTAAGAGGATGCCCCTCCCCATGCAAGTGCTGACAGGAACTCCCAAATCCCTACCGATAGCGTCAGCCCTCCCCGACTTGGCCACAGGTCCAGATGATGCCCCCCTCCGAGCTTTCGGCAGGCGGTTTTTCTTCTTCGCGCGGACGTTTCCGTTCTCGTCGGCGCGTGGAGCCAAATTTGCGCTCCGCGCTGTACCTCTTGGCTCCTCCGTCCCGAACGGCGACGTTCCGCTGCACCGCGGGGGGTGGAAGGTTTTCTTGTTTACAAACTTCTGGTCGAAATCGCTCGGCAAAGCGTATGCTGGGCCCGGGCTCTCTCGCCCTTTGAGCGGTATCGAAAGACGCTGCGATGGCGCAGTTGACGGTCGTGATTGCCGGTCTCCTCTTCGTACCATTCCGTTCTTCGCCCCACTGGTCTTTTCGTCTGATATCGCCCGGCCTTTGGCAGATGCCACCAAAGCGTTCACCGTCGCAGCTTTGCTGCACTTGGTTTGTCGCCTGGGACCAGCGAAACTTGTCCCGCGCTCCAACGGAGGACGGATGCTATACTGCCCGGGGCCTGGCGTGTCTGTTGCTTTACACGCTCCTTTCCGAGTTAGGTCGCGGTTCAGGTAACGCGTTTCGCGGAAACCAGGCGATGTTGCCCGAACCTCGCGCGAGTGTATCGGGCCTCGACGTTGTGAGTCGGGGCCCCGCCGAGGGGTTGGTCGGTCCCACCGTGATGCGCAGTTGCCTTTGTTCCCCACGTGTATTGGCCCGGTGTTCGTGGCAACGTCGCCCCACGCCTGGAGCCCCCCTCGCGTGCTGACACCGTTCAACCTAGTTCACGCACGAGTTGCTTTGGGTCAGGGATATTTTTATTCTTGTTTATTGCACCAGTTGTATAACCCTACGAATCCATCTCTATCGAAGAAAATAGTCTACGATAGATTAGCAATGAATCCCTAGCCTCAGCGAAAGTTCTGTTTTTCCACGATTTCCCGAGCAGCACACAGTGATATCTCCCCCGTGGGTAACATGGTCAACAAGACAGTTTGTTTGTACAGTAGAAGCCACTGCTGGACGCGCTAAATTTGCACGCGGTCCGATCGGTGCAAGCTCAAACGACTTTGCGTTTCGGTCTCTCGCCCACTTTCCGAGACATGTCAATAACGTGCTGCCGTCTGTTCCCCACAACGCACGTACCATCATGGGGTAGACTTACCACATACATCGTGGGGCTGTGCTGGGGCGAGCCGACCCCCGCCTTTTCGACAGCCACGACCGCTCCTCCTTCGTCGGAATCTGTGCCGCCTCCGCCGGGTTAGGCGGACGCGGCATGGTTGCCTCGCCCCAAGTCATCTTGGCGTTGAAACTCCTACTCGGCATCCGGCCCGGCTTGTCGGACTTGTTAACTCGGTTCCAATGCTTGGGCGGCCCGAAATCCCATGCCTCATGGGGGTAATATACCCCCGGGCCGGGACTCTGTGCCCCTTTGGCTTCTCGTTCGTGGCTTGGTGTGAGGCATCGTGTTGACGGGCTGAGGTAGCGGCTCTCGAGGGTGTTGACGACTGCGGCAGGTGCCTGAATGTCCAAGACGCAGCACAAGCGGTGATCACGCGTGTCAATTGTTGGTGTTGTGTTCAAAAAGGGCGGATAGTGTTCGCTGTGGTGGGGGAAACGCCAACGGACTGTTTTCTGTCGTAGCTGCAGTTTCGAGGGCGCGAACTATTTTTCACCGGTGAAGCGAAAGAAAAACTCGCTCTATGTACACACCCCGCTCGGTCTGTGCGATGCACCGGATTTCTTGTACACGGCAATGATCTACTATGTTCCCCCTCACCTTTTCTTTGATGGCGCGTTCGCCAGGCTGTGTAGTGTATGTCGCCGGGCTGACGAAAGCATTGCCGGCAGACAAGCTCGTGAGTCCCTGTTTCACAGCACAGCACCCGTTCCCGAACAGGATGAAAAACACGCGTTCAGAACTCCACTTTTTATTTTGCACGGGGCAGGGTTTCAAACCTCGATTCCTCAACAGCAGAAAGAGCGGTGGCGTCGAAACAAACATGCTGTTGGAACCGTCTCGTCCAGAGCTTTCCGAAAACTTATCGTTCATGTTGGCCTCCTATTTGTCGTGGAGTAATCGAGATTTGTACATTGGTCCAGAGGGAGTGGTATGATATGTCAATTCATTAGACTATTCAGTGCATGGTCTGCCGGTCTGTAGTCTAGAGCGCAGTAGTCTAATTTGATGCATGTCTAATTCTGTTGTCCGTATACCGTATTGTCCTGTGACATAGCCTCCCGGGGCGATCGTGTTACTTTTGTGATATCATACACCCCGGGGCCATCTCAAAGGTAGAGGGGTGAACTTGCAAAATATATATATAAAACCCCAGGGCAAAAAGGCCCCGGGGGCATAACACAGCAGCAGCACTGACACCAACACCAACACCAACACCAACACCAACAAATACGGAAACAGTCACACAAACGAGAAATGCTGCCACAATGGAATGCCGTCTGTGGGTTTGTGTGCGAACGTCCCGTGGGGCGCCCCAAAATATTGCCCAAAAACGAACACCCCGGGGCTAATCAAAGGTAGAGAGGCGAAAAAAAGAAAAAACGATACCGGGGCTAATTCACAGTTTTTTGGGGTACCATCGCGAATTTTTGCGGGGGGGGGGACTTCGACATGGAGGGGGGCTATGACAGAGAATATTATGGTCGTCGACTCTTCATCACCGAGCAAGTAGAGGGCGTCATCACCGTGTGACAAAGCTTACCTTTGGACCCTCGCCCCCCCTAACCCAGCAGTCTCGTTCTCTGAATAATATTGCGCTCCCGTCCGGCCTAACGCTACCGTCCTCCACGAGTTTTCTCGCGTACCGTGACGTTGGGACTCCCTCGACCGTAGACTTTAACGAGTACGAACCCGGTCCAGGAAAATGCGAGGTTAGCCTGTCGTCATCGAAGAAGCGCTCCGCAGTGTGGTAGGCTCCAAACAGCACCATTGTCCTTCCTGGTGGACAAAGTATACCGTACATGGCAATAGCATCAGTGCCACCGTATACTGCGGGGTGAGGTTCGATCTTGTGTGGCTCGTCAGGTGGTATCCTGTCGTCGCGTTGTCACCCTAAATGTCAGAGCAAATTTACCAGCGATGGGCTATTAGTCATGGCTGAAAAGGACTCCCTCTTTTTCTCGCAAAGATGTCGATGCACAGCAGTGTTAAATTGTTCCTGCTGTTGTGCACGTGCGAAAAGGGGTACAGCAGGAGGAACATGTTGTAATCCGACTCGCTCTCTCAATACATACAGTAGAGTTGCTATTGCCTCTCTCGCTCTCTCTCTCTCTCTCTCTTTCTCTAGTTGGCTCTCTCATTACGCTGGATAAATCGGAGCCTAACCTTAACGACTGCTGCGAACCAGGGGAAACTTGCCTCCGCTTGCAGCAGCTCTCTCCAAGCTCACACATGTTTGTACTTCATTGCGATCAGCTCATCAGCTCACATGACAGACTGACGAAGAACCTGCCGAGATGTTCCTCTTCGGGATTTTTCCGCCGCTGGTTCGCGGGGGGGGGGGGCTACCCCCGCGTCACTCTTGCACTCTTGCACTGCTGTTGCACTGCTGCCTGCTGCCCCGCTGTTCGGTGATGTGCAAGCTGCGCGACGGGCGCACGCTGACGGGCTGTGCAGGATAGGCGTCCCCGTCGTCGTCACATAGTGTTTGCCGCCAACCAATCCGCGGGGGAATGCAGATACCGGCGGATGGCTGGGTCAGAAACGCGCTTATGTGGGCAATGTGGAGCCTGTATATTTGTTTGGCCATGGCACTAACACTTGGACGTAGCGATGGCCCATCGGGGCAGGGGTTCTCGAGCTTGAGAGTGGAGAATCTCTTGTCCAAGATGACCCTGGAAGATAAGGTGAGAGTGCATTCGTCTCTGCCTTAAGGTACACCGGTACACTCAACACCCACGTATTCCGGCAATCAGCAAGCAGTTGTAGAAACTATCCGAGGAGCGGAGGCAGTTGATCCACGCCAAAGATTCAACAGCTTTTGGTGACTTGGTCTGTGCCTCTGTACCTGCTTTGGCCAGCGACGTTCCGTTGCAGCAGCAACCCAACTTGAAATAGTGACCTCGATGTGCCCCCACAGGGAGGAGTGGCGCATGAAAAGAGGCCGTTAGCTTCCGGCGGCAGGTTGGGGAAGATAAGACTTGGATTGGATGAGACCGATTACTCCGCACTTGTCAGCAACTTGCAGCAGCAGCAGCAGCAGCAGCGGTAGGCTAAACGAACACGACGCGAATATGGTACCGCACGATAGTAGACTGAGTGCGGTACACTTGTTGCCGCACCAGGGAAGCGCGGCAACGTGTACATAGTCCCACGCACATGTACCGGCTGCGTAGGATAATAATCCTGCGAAGGTTGGCAACGTGTACACAATCAATCGCACACATCTCGACGTGTGCATCTACCGCTCGCTTCGGAAAACACAAGTCCCTACCAAGATTCCACATCGCCTATTAATAGGACCTTTATTGCTTTGTTCAGGTGGGACAAATGACCCAGGTCGATATCGGGATGTTCGTCGATCCCGAGACGGGCGTGTTAGACGAACAGAAACTTACGGTCTTCGTCACTCGGTACCGCATCGGCTCGTTGTTCAACACGCCTTTCGCCGGCCACTCTGGGAGGTGAGGGGCAGGGCACGGCGGGGACGCCTTGTGTATACAGGTGGCGGTTTGAGTTGCCGATGAAGCGAAACCTCGCTAGTGTGATGACTAAAAGGGGCCGCTCGCAAAGGGTTCAGTGTCAAAACCTTAAATCCTGTTTCTTTGTGGACCTGTACAGCGTCTGGGAGAGTTGTTCGTTCCGATCGTGGTGGGACTCTCTCACGCTGGGCCGCTGTTGCTTTCATCTAACTTTGTTATGGGTTAGCTTGTGACCGTGGAACGTGTTTTGGGGTTTCTTTATGGATATAGGAAGTACTGGATAGACGACAGTGACAACATCAATTAACGTTAATTGCATCTCTGGTCTCAGTGTTGGTGTTGGTCTTATTAATGTAGTTACAGTGGTAGTATTTATTTCGTATTTGTTTCCCAAATGTTTCCCATGCAGGAGACTCTCTGTGCTGGGGGGACGTGACGGTCTTTTCTTTCTAATTTTTCTAGTAGAATTGCAAGCGCCTTCGGGGGGCCGAATTTTTTGCGCCGACAGCAGGGTCGCCTTTTTATTGGCCACCCGTCTAGCGCAGTCGGCGCTGGTAGTAGCAAACCGCGCAAACAAACGAACCTGAGTTGGTTTGGACTGATGGTAGGCGTACCCTTCGGGCGGATGGCCACCGCATCTCGCTGGTTGCACTCCACGACCTGACATCGCCTTTACCCCTCTGTTGCTAGCTACGTAACTGTTGGCGTTGTCGTCGTCGTCGTCGTCCCCATGCAATGCCACACCACGCCCCCGTTCAAAGCTGGGAGGCATCGAAGTGGCGACAGGTCGTCCGGCGCGCCCAGCAGATCGCAGAGGGTGCCGGGAGCAAACTGCCCCTGTTGGTCGGCTTAGATTCTGTTCACGGAGCCAACTACGTAGAGGTGGGATAACGTTTGCTATTGTAGTACTGGAGTAGATTACATTAAACCAAGGATGACGCTTCAGTGAGAATTTTTGTGATCTGTCTTAGGCGGGTTACACTTCCCCAATTTAAGCTATGCAGTAGTAGCAGCAGACTCTTGGGTGTTTTTAAGGGTGAAGGCCGAGCTGAAGCTTTTCTATGTGCTAAACCCTGAGCTTGACCTCCATTCCCCTCTCGACTGTTTCCCGTCTCACGTGCACGGATCAGGGGGCAGTGCTCTTCCCGCAGCAGATCAACCTCGCTGCCACTTTTAACCCCGCGCTGGCCCGCGAGGCCGGGCGTGTAGCCGCCAGAGATAGCCGCGCCGCGGCGGTCCCCTGGCTGTTCGCACCTATCCTCGGGCTCGCAACGCAGCCGCTGTGGGCTCGGGTGTTCGAGACCTTCGGGGAAGACCCCTTCCTCACCTCGAGGATGGGGGAGGCGCTGGTAAAGGGCATCCAGGCGTCGCAGGAGTGGGGTAGCGGGGACTCGGACGATGGGGAGCCCCTGCGTGCCGCCGCGTGCATGAAGCACTTCTTGGGGTACAGCCACCCCACCTCGGGGCACGACCGTTCTCCGAGCCGCATCCCGGAGCAAGAGCTGCTGGAGATGTATCTGCCGCCGTTTCAGGTAGACTTACTTACTTGACTCAACTTCTGGTGGTACGGGTGAAACTACCTGGTACTTGTGGTACTTGTACATAGTATTGTCCATCCGATGTCTCTCTGGGACTTGAGTGTTTTTTGCAAGTCGTGATCACATCATATGCATGTTTGGATTACTGTTTCCAGGGGGTCTTGCTTGGGCACTCGAACTCTCGCGTTTCGCCACTCATGACTGCATTGCATTGCCACGAATCTCCTCGGCGCACATACCACTTCTCAGGCAGCTGTGGACGCGGGCGTTTCTTCCGGCATGGAGAGCTACAACAGCCTCAACTCCATCCCGCTGGCGTCCTCTCGAAGGTACCTAGTCGACATCCTACGGGGCCGGCTGGGATTCCTGGGCATGTTGGTCACGGACTACGCGGAGATCGCCAACCTGGAGCACCACCACCGCGTCTCGGCCGGCCAGGAGGAGTCGGTGTTCATGGCCATGGAGGACACGAGCATCGACATGTCCATGGTGCCCCTGGACGCGAGTTTCGCGGAGACTCTGCTGAGGTTGGTGCGCGACGGGACTGTGTCGAACAACCGGATAGAGCGGTCGGTGCGGAGGGTCCTCGCCTTGAAGGTATGTACGTGTGGGGGTGCGGTGGAACTGCTGTTGGCTCGTACGCCAGCGGCGATTTTTGGCGCCGTTCGTTTGGAGCGGTTTGGGCTTGGCTGAGCTTGCTGCAGCGTGCAGTGCGTTGTGTGTGACGCGGCTAGAGGGAAGGGGCACACCAGCGCTCTTCTCGGATCATGATTTCGACTGAGTTGGTATTGGCACCTGTGTTCTACTGCTGTACGAAGGAACAAAAAGTGTTTGTCATGTGCTTCCCTGGGCGCGCCAGATACATATATATTCATTTTGCGACGTGCTTCTGCGCCAAAAACAATCTTCAAACCAACCGACATCATGGCGTCTTACACTACTCTCTCTTGGTCTCCTGACCGCGCAGTACTCCTCCGATAGCAAGATCAACGGCAGTGGCCCCCGTGCCCCTCCTCTCCCCGAACCCAACAACCCTTGCCCCACCCCGCGCCACCTTTTTTTTTGCGGGGGCAGGAAGTACTGGGGCTCCTCGACTCTCCCGTACCGTCATTGCAGTCCCCGCTGCTGGGAAAGATAGGGAGTCAAGAGGACCATGAGGCAGCTCTGCAGGCGGCCAGGGAATCGATCACCCTGCTCAAGAATGGACACGTGCCCACGAAGGGAGAAGAAGAGGAAGAGTCGGTTAAGGCCCTGCCGTTGGATCCGTCGAAGGGTGGCAAGCTGCTAGTGGTGGGGCCGGCCTGTGACTCGTTCACGCTGCAGTCGGGGGGCTGGACCAAGCACTGGCAGGTATGGTGCGCGGCTTAAGGCGGGTTATTGTTGTACGTTCTGAGATTTGTGCCGTAGTTAATCCCTCTGGCCTCCGCGACCCTACGCCTCCCTCGTTTCGCGCTGGTGGCGCAACCGTTACCGTTTACGTATGCGTAGAACTTTCGGGTGGAAGCTGTCCGTGACTAGTGGGTACCATGGTACGAAGGAGGATACCGAGCCCCTCAAGAGCTCTTAGCGGTGAAATAAGAAAGTGCAATGTTGTTTGCGTTTGATTGACTCTGTTTGGGGTTTGTGTTGTTATGCCGAGAAATGCCTGAGGTTAAGCCTAGACTTGACATTCAGATAGTGTTGGCGTTTTGGCTAGAGAGGAATACTGTGTCCGACGCCACTGTCTTGATGATGGTGATGAGAAGGATAAGTCCCACGTGTAGGCAAGAGAAAGTCGAAGTCGTCTTGGCAAGGTCTGGGGCACTCGAGGTCGTTGTTTGGGCTTAGGTCGGTTCATCTTTTTTTTGCCGCGTTCGGCAAGATCATTGTGACAAGGTAAACGTACATGCACTAATATAGTGAGTACTGATGAGAACCAAAATGTAGCAGAGAGTCAAGACCGTGCGGTTGTCTTCCTCTCCTCTGACTCTCACCCTACTCCCTCACTTGGAGTTGTTTCGTGTCGTTCCGCCGAGTAGTGTCGTTGGTGTTCTCGTCCCTTTGATTCGTGATGCATCTAGCGTTGATCTTGAGCGGCCCCATCTTCGGGGATTACAAGGTCACACCGCATCCGCGATCCGCGAGCGGCAACACCGTTGAAGACCAACGTCGTTCGTTTTTTGTTCGCGTTTTTATTTCCATGCCGTGTGAGACGTACGCGCGTGCGGAACATCAAGTCAATGCCCCGCCTTTCCATACCTACATGGTTTGCGGCTGCTTGTTCTTGAACTTTTGTGCCCCGCGCTTCCGGCGACCAATGACACGTGTGCTGCGATCTCTGGCGGGTCTACTAGGGTGCTTCGAATCCGGAAGAGTTTTCTCCCGACGAAGGGTTGACAATCCTTCAAGGAGTTCAAGGGTACCTGGACGGATCCCTGGAGATAGGGGTCGGCGAAGAGGGAGAATCCCCTACTGCTGTGGTCGAAGAGGAGGAAGGAGGGGACCAGCCTTCCATAGAGGTGGTCTACAAGAAGGGCATACGCGTGGACGGTTCTAACGAGCCAGACCGAGATGCTGCTCTTAGCGAGGTTAGTCGTCGTCAGTCATGTATAGTATAGTACAGTGCGATCCGGCAAAACAGCTTTTTTTTGTCAATGGTCGCGTCATTTTGTTTTTTCGAAGTATGACCCAACGAATCCATCTCTATCTAAGAAATTAGTCCCAAGATAGAGTAGCAATGAATCCATAGCGTCAGCGAAGGCTACCTGTGTTTCCACGATTTCTCGAGCAGCACACAGCGGTATCTCCCCTGTGGGTAACAGGCTCAACGAGACAGGTTGGTACCCGCCTTGTGCATCTCTCTGTAGACTATGCTATGCTAGGAAGGTGTCGGGTAGTTGCTCGTCGGGTGTGTTGGTGGTGGCACCCTTGAAGAAACACAGATGTTTGGCACGTGCGTATGCACATGGTAAAACAATTTACTCCCTGCCTCCGCGTGTTGATCCCTGGCTAGGTTCGTAGGTTGGCGTAGGCGCAAACTTCAGACGGCGAACGCTGGCGGGTACTGTGTATACACCTTACACCAACAACTTGGCGTGCACGCGCGTTGGTGGGGGCTTTCTTGAACTTGTACCGAAGGCCACGTACCGAATTGAATGCACCACACACCTGAAAGATTGGAATAGATGCCGCCCTGTGTCAGTCATCACGTGAACCGGTCTCTGTAGTTTTATATTATAGCCCGTCCTCCTCAAGTCCTGTCGGAAATATCTTCATGCACAACGGCTGGATCCGAAACGCCGGCTACTGCGCACACCAAGAGAGGAGAGGGGGCAGCTAAAACATGATGGCCGCTGTCTGTCCTCGTGTTGCCTTTTTCCGCGTACACGGTGTGCTGGCTCTTTCGGGGGTAGCCGATGTTTTCCGACGGCGGCGTTTTCGAAATATGTAGAACTTTCCCACCTGTCTCTGCTTGCACACGAACGATGGATCCTGCCACGGCACGGCAGGCGTTTTCGGCGAATGCGATCCTGGTGTGCGTCGGCGAGTCCGCATTTGCCGAGAAGCCGGGGGACATCTCTGAGCTCGAGCTGCCGCAAGGCATCTCGGCGTTCGTGAAAGACCTGAGAAAGGTATCGGACGATAGGACCCCCATCATCTTAGCGCTGCTGGAGGGCAGGCCGAGAATCTTGAGGGACATTCCCCGCACGGTAAGACTTGGATTCGGCCAGGCTTGCCACAAGGGGAGTCTGACGCTTGTCGTGCAGGGAACATACAATCACGGCCTAGAGAGAATTGTGAAGCTCCGTCATTCGTCTATTGATAGCAACAGCAGAGTGTTCTTGTTCGTTGTCGTCGGGCCGCGCAGATCTCCGACATCTCCGACGGTATACATACACTTCCTTTTTGCGATGGTTGGACGAGTTGGTTGGCGTTTAGGTTATCATTATCCGTCACGAAATTGGCTTGTTGCAATGTTTGTGTTGTCAGTCCCGACTGTTTTTGATTCTTCCTATTGTGCGGACAAGCACGTTCCATTTCTTTAGAGTTCTTTATTTTTAACATGCGAGTGCTGCTGCAACAACCATGTGTCAGTGGCTGCCATTGCATCATTTCTCGGCAGCAGGCACCTATTGGGGAGGTCGAGATAAGACGTGCTTATAGCAAGTCACGACCAGATAGAAAAGCAGAGGGCCTGACACACGAAAAGCCCGAACACCCACACCTGCAGTGCACGCTTTTGTTTTATTTGTTTTACTTACTCCAGAGTATTTAGAATGAAATGGTTGTTATATTCCTGGCTGGTTGGTGCTCTTCCGATCAGGTGGATGCTGTGCTGCACGCGTACCTGCCTGGGCCTGCTGGAGGGCAAGCGGTGGCGGAGGTGCTGTTCGGGTCCGTCAACCCTTCGGGCAGGCTGCCGATCACGTACCCCCGACATTCTGGGAACATTCCTATGCCGTACCACCGTCCGGTCAGCGACACATGCCAGGTACAGCAGTACTGCCGCTTCTTGTTACATGGTCGTTTTCGCAATAGAGAAAGTAATTGTGTGGTGACGATTGAGATGGAGTTGCCGGGGTGAGGCTTGCTGCCGCAAAGAATTAACGCTGAAAGGATTTGATTCACATGTTTGGTACTGCTTGTGACTGCTGTGACAATGAAATCCTCAGCGCTATGCATACGTGTACGTATGTGGAGGCAGTTAACCAACCGGCCACAACGGTGTAGATAGCATCTTCGATCTTCGGTTGTGCTGCTACTTCTACTTGCTTGTGTTACGAAACTTGCCGAACGCCCGGTATGGCGAGGCCATCCGCCGCAAAGACAAAACGTTATTTATTTTATCGTCTTTTCTCTTGGAGGCAATCTGGTCGAGACCGCCGCGGCATGCGCTCGCTGCTTTCCAAGCCTCCGTCGCCGACAAAGTCGGAAAAGTAAAATTGCACATATTTTCTCCTCAATTTTCTTTATTTTTTTGCTATTGGAACTCCGAAGATCAGGTCTCCCCTCATTTTTCTCCATGTTGAAAGGCCCTCGCTTTTGTGTATGACTGGCAAGCTCTCACGAACGACTATGTATGTTAACATGACCCCATCCGATGGCCATGCATTCATGCATGCAGACGAAGGACGGGGAAGGTCAGTGCGACGTTGAGTGGTGGTTCGGCGAGGGGTTGAGCTACACGACCTTCGAGTACATTGCCCTCAAGGTGGAGCCGAGGAGGATCCACGATGGCCAAGCCTTCCGGGTGGGTCTTCACTTAGAGAAAGAAAGAAAGAAAGAAAGACTTACGGTCTCGTGCAGAAAAATCCGCCAGTCAATCTCCTGTCGAAAATGGCGTAGTCTACATATTGTAGATCCCCCCCCCCCCCCCCGGTGATAGCAGCATTTTGGCTTTTATGAAGATTGTCATCGGCTGTGTTCCTGTGTTCGGGGGTACGTTATCTGCATGCTGCCCTATTTTTTTGTCTGGGAGGAGTTTTGGTGTTTTGGGCTCATGTTGATCGGTAATATGAGTTGTGCTGTGAAGGGGGGGGTTGTTTCATGTGGGTGTGATAGTCGAAGTATACGGGAGCCATCGAGTTTTTTCCCTGTAGTCCTCAAACGTGCAGTAGTGCACAGGCCGACATGATGGAAAGATCATCTGACGCACCTTTTGGGCTCACCTTTGACGGAATATGTTGACAAGACAATCATGCCATGTTGGCAGTCAATCATTCTCGCCGGAATCTGTTGACAATCATGTTGACGACGTAACCATTTGCCCTGCGGTGCGAGCAAGACCCCTGACAAACCTTGACAGACACCAACCTTCCTTCACGACCCCTGACTCCTGCCTGTGCAGCCATCAACAACTACTACTGTACCGGCGCTGTCTGTGCGAACGAGTGTTGTTGTCACCACGTACTGTACGGCACTGGTCTGACGGCTATTCTGCACCTCCTCCCTACTGTTGCAAGGATACAAGGAAGAAGCGTCTCGTCGTTGAAAATCGTTCCGATCTCTGCCAAGCGCCTTCTAAACCTCCGACTCCGATTGGTCCAACTGACGCAGATGCCTTCCGATTGGTCCATGGTCTTGCGGTCATCTCCAGCATCGACCATCAACCTGGGCGACCGACCAACCAAAAGGCGATCGTGTCTTGTTGGACGTAACGTCAACCATGCCATTGAATCTTACTATTTCCACCGTGTGTGCGTGTGTGTGTGCGTGTGTGTGTGCGAAAAGGTGAGCTTGCTGGTGAAGAACACGGGAGATAAAGCGGGAGACGACTCGGTCTTGCTGTTCGCGACGGACCTGGTGCGAAGGGTGGAGCCACGCTACAAGCTGCTCAAGGGCTTCGACAAGATCAGGCTCGAGCCGGGAGAGGCTAAAAAGGTGCAAAGTTAAACTTGACAAAGACAGCAGTTGTCCAGATTAATCGCAGTCATTTTGCGCGGGTTCTTTTAGAGTACTTGACGTAAGCAAGTACTTCTGTTTCAAGGTAAAGCGTGTGCCACCAATGTTGCTAGTTATGGGCATCGCGTGTCGTGCGGACGGGAAAGTTAAAAGTCGTGCCAGCAATCCTAGACAACCCCTCCACGGAAACCCGTCGAAGCATGTTCATGAAGCAGATCGTCATCTCCCGGAAGCACCAAAGGTTTGTTTCCTGATATCCTTTCATTTTCAAGACATCTGCCGATAACATCATTAACGCGCTTGGCTTGTTGGTCGAGTACAGGTGACTTTCAAGCTGACGTCGAAGGATCTGGAGTATGTGGGAGCTAACTTGCGGCCGGTTCTGGAGGCGGGCGATTTCCTTTTCGGAGTGGGGCCCGCGGCGGACTGTCGGGCCGACCCGGACAGTTGCGCCGCGTTGACGGTTACGGTTTCGGACAGCTATCAGCCCGCCTGCCAGGTGAACGAAACATACGCACGTATTCGATTTCCTCATTCATGGTGTGATGACTTTGGAAGGTACATTTGATTGACTCCTCTTTCTCTGCGGGTAGGTGACTTGTACTATTAACATTGCTCTGCTTGTCGAGTAACCTTTGCGCGCACGTCGAGTCCGCTGCTTTTCTGTGGTCACTTTTAAGGATGACCCCTTGATGTTTTACCGCTGAGGGCCGTGATATCATCGTGTTTCTTTCGCACGCGACTGCTGTTGGCGGAAACCCATTCCTTCCAGTTATCATATTCCGCAATGATCTCCCCGTCTTTGTCCCACAGGCCGCCTGTGGGTTGTGGTTTCCCCCTGACGATGCGGCTCCTGGTGGCTACGTCTGTCCCCGCGAGGCCGCTCTGGCCTTTGGCAGCGAAGCCGACTGCGTGGAAGAGTGTGTTGAGGCGGAGTGGGGGTGGGGCTACGTCTCTTGCCTCGAGCAGGTGATACGTTTGATGATGCCATCATGTCGTTGACATTGATGTGATTCATGTCGTCGACATTGATTTCCAATGGTCGTTGGCAGACTTAGTACGCCCTGCACGTACGAGAGAGAGGAACATTCCTTGTCTCACAGCAGTCAAGTAACACACCTCTGTAGCGTACAGCAGTAGAGGGCGCAACTTTTCTCTGGGTTTCTCACTCTGCTGAATGGCTAAATAGTGCAACAAGAGGAGCAATTATTTCGTTTTGAGACAACGACAACGACAACGACTACGATTGGCGAATACGCACGGGAGGTATCTAGGGTTACCTGTCCTTGGCGTACCCCAGTTCTGCTGCATGCTGCAATGGCGATTGGGCACAGGTATGTAATTTATTCCAGACCTGATAACTCCCCCCCAGTGATCCAATGCATCACTCCCTTTGCCAAAACCAAATCATCCGCTGCACAAAAATTTCCCGCGCAACTAAAACAGGCGGTTTGGACGGGAACGTGCTCGTTCAACCAGCAGTGCCGGGCTGTGGGTTACGCCGCCGTTCCCCCCCCAGAGCCGAGGGGCTCACACCACGCCAGGGGAAGAAACTCCTCCCTCATCACCAACATCGGGGGCGGCATGCGCCCCCGTGCCGGTAGCGTAGACCTCGCTGTAGGCGTGGGCGCAGGCCTTTGCCTCGGCGCCGCCGCCATGTTTGTCGTGCTCATGACGAGATTCCGGCGGACTCCGCGCTGGCGACAGCACCAGAGACACGGGCAGGGTGCCCGTGGCTTCGGCTACGACGGGGTTAGGTTACACGGGGGGGGTGGGGGTGGGGGCGGGGGAGGGGGGGGGGGGGGCTCGACGTGGCCCCGCCGAAGGAGTGGGTTTCCCATGGGGAGGGGGAAGGGCAGGGCGGGGCCGAAGGAGGTGGGCGCTAGAGCTCGGCCGGGTGGGGTTCGAGTACGACGGGGATGAGGCTCGAGACTTTGCCGCCTTCGAGCTGCAAGACGAAGATGGCGGCGTTGGGGGGGGCAGCAGCGTCAACAGCAGTAGCGTCGTCCCTCCAAGAGCAGCATCGAGTGTCCACCGCAGGCTAGGTTCCGGCGGGGGCAGCGGGGGGGCATTGTTGGGGACGGCACCGGCGAGTCATCGGGAGGATTTTGGGGCAGGCTCGCGTTTGGACAGGGAGATGTCGGTGGGTGAGGGGATTAGTCCATCTCCTCCGCTGCTGCTGCAAGAAGAGTCGAGTGAGCACGACACGCTTCTCGGAGGGCAGGGTGAAGAGAACAAGAGAGACGGGTTCGGTAGACGTCAGTGACGTGACGGTTAGCAACGTTGTGAGAGAAAGCTTGTTTGTGTGCACAGTCTTCCGTGTTGTTGAATCTTAAAATGTGGGTACGGTATTTGTGGTGTTATGGATGGTGTCGAGTGGCGACAAACAAGTCGTTTGATCAGCGGTGCGCGACATGGACCCGTCTCGCGATTGAGAGCATCTTAAGAATAATATAGGTCCCCGTGAATCTGGTGGGGGTACTGTACCTTGAAAGCGCCGAACGGCCGCTTTTTCAAGAGACTTGGAGGTCTAGAGGTCTAGACGATATTATTTAGGTGTCGTTGCGGTCTTGAGGCGAACACTACCACATACCACGCGCGAACACCCCCATGCACGCACCCTGAGGTGGGCTGGCGGACCAACAAGAACGTTGATCTGATGCCTGCAACCCGACAAAAAAGACAAACATCAGCAGCTTGGTCAAGTCAAGACAAAAACGCCATCGCCCCGCAGCAAAACTTGTGGTACCTGGTGCTGGTACTCGAGATTTACAAACAAATTTACCACTGACTGACGATGCCGTCGGTAACGATTTTTATTTGTTGTGCGCCTCCACCTGACACGAAATCCTGCCATCGCGACACCTCACACAACCTTACACCTTACCCGACGGCGACAAGGAAACTTGCGCGAAAATTTCGCCATTCTTCTTCGGCCTAACACCAATCCCTCTCTCATTGTCTGACATCTCCACAACAACACAGCTATGAAGCTCACTTGCCCCCCCCCCCCCCCCCCCCCCCCCCAAAAAAAAAAA
>FN649733.1:265328-276910 GCA_000310025.1 Ectocarpus siliculosus | reverse complement strand
TTTTTCCCCCCCCCCCCCCCCCCCCCCTTCAAGAAAATGAACACATACGTCCAGAAACAAAGGCTACAAGTCAGTAGTGTTGCGAATGCGTGTGCTTGGATCTCAACAGCAGCTGCCAAGGTCGTAACCAAACACCAGCGACCTCTCCACGATGTGGATGCCATTTCCCAAGTGCAGGAGCAGCCCAGTACATGCACAAAATCTGCAGCGAACTCATGAAAACGTATTCTAAAGTAATAAAATATCGGCAATAAAATTACTCTGGAAAAGGCACCTTCTCCCCCCACCCACCCCCTGAAAGCCAAGGCCTCCTTATGTGCCTGGCCTGTACATTCGTATACTAGTATGATTTTTCGACACCCGTGCGGCATGACATGGCATGGCGTTCGGCTGGATAAAGGCGGTGAAAAAGTGAAAATTGCTATGCATACTGTACATACACACCACACGCACCCGATCCTCTCCCCGTCCAACCAATCCTCGTTCGCAGCGAGTGTCGCACGTCTTCGCGTCCCAACAAAGGACGAAGGCGCTCGCCTGCAACCCGCCGCTCCCCGGCGTACCCACCCCTCTACACCCCGCGAATCAACGTTTTACCGTAACCAGCACTGTGTCGAGAATGGTGCTAAAGGTAAGCCGTTACCAGCCATGACGGGAATGGTTTCAAGGTATGCCGTTACCAGCCGTCCCGCGAATGAAGTTGAGTTAAACCGCACCCCGCCGACCCCTGGCGTACCCGCCCCTACACCCCGCGAATGGTGTTCCGTGAAGCCGTTACCAACCGTCGCGCGACGCTACCAACGCTGCGCCAAGTTAGTGATGAATGCGATGAACACCCCCCCTCGAAGGTCCGAAGGGTTTCGACGACGATGCCGAAGATGAAGACGTAACGTCTTCCACGGTGCCGTCGGGCCGTTCGCGATGAGTGGTGCCGTTCGGTGACGTCACGTCTCGGTGCCCCTGTGATACAGAACATACACATTCGGGCGCCGGTGTGCACACATACACAGGGAAAAGCGCGTAATGGTAAGACGCGAGCTAGGAAACGAATGACACACATCAAGAGACGCGGTATGCATATGACATCATTCATTTGGTTCCCCCGTCCCCGTCTCCTACCGCCGCTCGCAGTCTGACCGGTCTCGCGTCTCCAACTCAAGACCTCCGATCCGGGGGTTACAAAGACAAGAGTATTCCTCTGCCGCGCTTGCCTTGAATTTTTTTATCGCGTGGTTTTAAATGCTTCAGGGTAGAAGCACATGCATGAAATGAACTACAAAGGCAACAACGATTCTTCTCCGGGACTGGAAGGAAAATCTGGGCACTTGTCGTTTTCTGCCGGGACCCTGCACCATGCACGGTACACCGTTCGTCAATACGGACAAGGGGAGGTACTGGGAAGACAGAGACGCAGGGTTGGTGGTAGCAGCGCAATAGGAATAACAACACGATGCTGATGGTGATACGTGCCAATCATCAAGAGCATCGTTCACGTTCTCAAGACCTTCATATCGAACAAAAAAGAGGCAAGACGATCAATTTCGCTAAACCTTAGCTTTGTGGAGACAGGCAACAACAACAGCAACACCAACACACCAACACTACCAACGACAACAAAGATCGGATTACCTCGGGGTACTCTACGACGGTAACCCCGTCGGGAAACTCGCTCATCTCGCGTCCGGAAGGCAGTATGTACTTGCGAGTGCCGTCCGGAAAGTCAATCTCCTTCTCCCCCGTCTTGTGATGACGCTCCACCTGGACACCCATTTGCACACACAAGGACGACCAAGCAATCAGAAACCACAAATCATGCTTGCACAGGTTTCGATTAAATTGTTCTCCATGCCTGAAACGAGGCCTTCGTACGACTCCGTCGCCTTAAATGGTCTGTTCACGCGAGATCCCGGTCACCACAAAACACTTTGCGGGGACGATCTAGGTCCACACACAAAGAGCCATCCTCTCTCCAATTTTGATATAGGCTCATTTACAAGCTCCTGGCATGAGCTTTGAGATGAGAAAATGGCTTCCGCAAGACTCGCTTGAGATGTACTAGGTAGATTATTTGCCAAGTCTTGCCCAGAAGAACCTCGGGACAAAAAGGCTCGCGTCATGCCTTGAAAACGTCCTTGTGTTGACGCTAAGCTAACATCATAGCCTCGCGCTGTTCAGCCACGAACGACTGATGTTCTACGCTTCTAGGTACACCGCTCTTGCTCCAGGCCAGTCTCCGTTGTGGTATGCACATCGTCTGCTGTTATCACTCTTTTCGAAATGACAAGAACCAATTTCGGACACTAATGTGAATATCCCAACGGTCCCAAAACTCCCGAACTGGGTGGAATGATAGTTGCCCACTGGCAACGTACCAGGTGGTATGCAAGAAAACACCGCAGAAGAAGAAAAAACGAAAACATTAACAACTCCATGCAGGCAGCGCTCGAACGGCATGGCCACATTCGGAAACGTCTCATACTGTACTGTATCCATCACCGACGAGGACGTCTAGCGCGATGCCGGGCAGAGAGAGAGACGAGGGTCAAGCGGTGAGTGAGGTCAAGCTCAAGCTTTCGCGTCGTCAAGACACGCACGCACACGCACCTGCCCGTTAGGAAACTCGAACACCTCTAGCCCCGATGGGTGCATCGTGTGAGTCGTACGGGCCGCGGCGTAGGTGTAGATGACGACCCCAGTCTCCCCTCCGACACGTTTAAGATCACCGTTCACGAACCGCACTACGCAACCGCCATCGGGCAGCGTCTCCTGCAGGGGGGCGTCGTGAGCGTGGGGGGGGGGGGGTCTGTGGTCTTGCCGGGGCCCCGAGGGGAACTTGACGCGTCGCCTAGACAACCTTCTGGAGTGGAAAACAAGTTACCGTCACATGCTGCACTTCTTGCACTCTTAAAGCGAAGCCACAAAAAAAAAGAAAGGATTTCGTCAACATTTTTTTTTTGGTTAATTTGCTCCAACGTTTTGGCAGGGGCAGGGATTCCACGATCATAGCTTGGTTTAGAACGTTAACGTTAACACCTCCCAGCCTCGAGACCAGCGAACCCTCTCACATGGTTGTTCGGTTGTTCGATAGGAGGTTCTTTTTTCTCTGACATGAATCAAACAAGATGACTTCCAGAGGAGCGTGGCTTGAAGCTATGGTGCTCTCTCTCTGCAACCACAGCCGCTACCGCAATCAACGCCAGAGAATCAGCGGCACGCTCGCGTCGCATCAAAAATCATGTCCTTCGGGGCCAACTTCCTGAAACCGAAACTCGTGCCTCACCTTCTGCGTCCCATTCGCGAACAAGATGACCCGCCTGCCGTCCCTCAGAACGTGTTCCACCTTTCCCCCGCTCCCGCTCCCACTCCCGCCGCTTCCCGTCGGCAAGGACCTCGCTGCCCCCGACGACCCGGCAAAGCCAGCCGTGGCCGCCTCCCCCGCCGCCGCCGGCTGAACGTTTGCACCCGGAGCCCCCGCGCTCCCGTGCCCACGCGCCTCCTCTTCCCGCTCCGTCACGGGACCCCTGCCGCCCTCGTGCGCGTGTCCAGCTATCCGCGTCGCCCCCGCCGGCGCGTCGTGCTCGCCTCGCTCCAGCGATCCGTTAACGCCGCCGCCGCCGCCGCCGCCGCCGCCGGCAATGGCGGAGTCACCCTCTTCGCCCCGCGTGCCATTCACCTCCCTGCGCTCATGCGGGTCTAACCTGCTGCCGCCGTCGCCACCTGCATTGTCGTTCCTCCCGCGAGCATCTCCCATGGCAGCAGCAGCACTGTCCTGGTCATCTCGGGGATTTTCTCTAAACTGCCGCGGGTGGTAGTGGTGGTCTCCGGCGGAGGACCCTGTCCTCATGCCACCACCGCCACCAGCATCGGAGCGACGCAACACGGACGTCCGGTCCAGCGCCGCCATCGACGGTCTACCGTCGCCGCTGCTGCTGCTCCGCACGCCCCCCTCGTGAGGGTACACCCTGGGATCGCTCCCCGGAGCCATCTCATACCTCATGGGGTCGTACTTGAAACCGTCCGACGACGACACCCGCGCCGTGCTACGTCGAACTCCCCCCCAGGACGACCCCAGCTCGTCGCCGTCGTTAGCGCGTTCGATGCCGTTAACCTCGCCGCCCCCCGGGCCGGCTTTGTCTCCGACTAGAACCTCGCCGTCCCGCTGGTGACCCTCCACACCTCCTCCGCGGGAAGAGATGCGGGCATCAGCGTGCTCCCACTCCTGCCTTTGGCCGGGCTGCTGGTCATGAAAGCGCGCGACTTGGACATCGTCCGAGGGGGGACGGGCAGCGCCGCCGTGCACACGAGAAGTCGCCCAGCGCCCGGCGCCGGCGTTTCTGTGGTCCAGTCGCGTGTCGTCGCCGTCCGCTCGCCATGGTACGCCGCCTCTGCTTGTTCGACCATTGACATGCCGTCCTCCGCCCTCCTCCTCCTCCTCCTCCCAGCGGGTACCGCTCCCACCGTTGCCACCACCTGCCTGACGAGACCACCGGTGCTGCTCCCCCCGATCATCCTCCTCCTGGTACTGGTATAGCCCCGACCGAGCACCGTTCCGGACCGAGGGCTCGTAGTAGTGCCTACCACCGTCCTGCCTTCGCTCCCTCGCCACCATCACCGCTCCCTCACCGAAACCCCTCGTCTCCTCCTCCTCCTCCCGCACGTGCACATCTTCCCCCCTCTCCCACGCGGCACCGCCACCGTCTTGCCCCCTAGCTGCGGTTGCCTCCTCATGCTTGCGAGGCTCCTGGTCGTGACCTCGTTCCGCCGGCCGCCGTGACCCCGCCCCCCTCGCCGGCTCGGCCTCCGCCGAGAGGGTAACGGTAGCGACTCTCGACCTTGCGCCACCGGCCCTAGCCTTCGCCGAACCGTTCGACGATTTTCGGACGCCGTCGTTCATGCTGCGAGACACGGCCGGTGTGACAACGCTTGCCCTGGAAGGACGGCCGCCGGTACCGCCGAGGGTACCGCTACCGCCCCCCGTAGCGCTAGCCCAGACATCCACTCTCTGCCGCTCTAGGAAGGAGACCTGGCCTTCCAGCTCGGCGACGCGCTCGGCTCCGCCCTTGATCTGCTGCTGGAGTCTGAAGGGAGGGGGCGCGGGGCGGCGATGCCGTTTAGGAATCATCGACCCGGGAGGGGAAATCGCCATGTGCGTACAGTGTACATGCTAGCAGAGTTGTCTATCCCCGCTGGGCATGGATGGGGTTTGCACAACCTGTGGAAGCTTTGTCACTGCGGGTCTTGCTATAACTCACTTGCACGTGAAATTTTGCTGCACGGAACGTTCGTAGCACCGGACAGCCAACTACAGCCGTTGTTTTGCCACCGCAAGTGTTCCCAGTTCAGCAATAGTCCCCAGTCACTCAAAGAACCGACCGGCTGCAAGTAAATAGGGCGTCCACGTAGCATACGAAAAACCAAAATTTCATCGCCCGCCTCACCTCCGCTCAGAAGCCCTAGACTTCTTCTTTGCCGCCTCTGTGTCTAGCTTGGCGCGTTCGATTGTCGCCTTGAGCCCTTCGATCTCTTGGCGCTGCCGTCTCTCCACGGCCGTGCCGCCGCCCAAGCCACCTCCGGCCTGCGCCCTAGCCCTGAGGCCTTGAATCTGTTCAGCAGCACCGGTAGGACGATACTATTAGCGCTTGACTAAGAGCAAAGTCAGGTTTTGGCAACCTGTTTTCCGCTACAATGATGCGCGAGCACAAGCGGTGTTGTCGCGAGCGCCATGGAATCAACAAACAATCACATACTTCAGAATCTCAAACGGTCTGCACGTGGGGGTTCGAGGCTTGAATCACCGTACCCTTCCCCTTGGACTCGGACTTGCGGGGACTATTGAACGCTTGTACAATGCCTGTGCAGAAAGCCACGCCAGTGGTATGCCGAGAGAGTGTCAACCTAACCACCCCGACCAACCCAGTGCCATGCCGTAGGGCCACAATAGCTTCGTATGCCCTTGATTATTACCACCGTCCAATCAAACGGCGCGTCAAAACGACGAAACCGCCATCGCTCCCTCTACAGCACGTGCCGCGGGAAAAGCAGCACAACACGCTGCTGTCGTCGAGAGGTAAAGTGCAACTGGGAGCAGCCACCTGTTTGAGCGCCGCGCGTTTCTCCCTCGCAGACGCCTGCCTCTGTTCCGTGCACCAGGCTTCCACCGCTGCCCTCTCCGCCTCCGCCCATTCCCGCACCTACAAACAAGAGGCGAGAGAGGGAACCAGCATCATACAGGTACCTCCGAAGCTACAACGGTTAACAAGATCGGTCAACCCACCGGCTAGTCTACAAGGCGATTCTACAAGGCGACTAATCGAACAAGAGCACGATAATCTTTTCGTACGAGAAAATTCCTGCACAAGTCTTCCGAACGAAAGTCGTACTCTCAGCTGATCGTAGGACAAAGCCTACTCTCATGCTACCCCGTTCCTCGCTGGTATCTACTATAGACCGCCTAGAACAGCAGAAACTCAACGATGGTCTATTTAGTCCTCGAGCCTTCTTACGTCGTCCTGTCCTCTGTGTAGCCTCCTCTCACCTCCTGGCGCTTCCGCATCACCTCGGCGAGAGCGGTTTCCTGCTTCCTCCGTGCCAAACGTGCGCGTTCGTTCTCCTCCTTGTAACGTGCCACCTGGAGACAGGCATGACACGACACGGCGTGTGGTCCAACAGCTCAATCATCGTTGCGGCGGTCGAATAGATCAACCACTCCGATCAGAACCAGAGTACACCCGGTCATTGCATAGACAACGACGAAGCAATCCGATTAGAATCAGAATACACCCCTACGGTCCGCTTTGGACGGAACATTATTTTAGACGCTAGTGCGACTCGCCCAACACATTGAGACGTGACAAGACCTTGGTTTCCCCCCACCATGTCACGAAAAAAAACTACTAATGTTCACCTCTTCTTCTAGCTCCCGGAGCTTCCCCTGCACCTCCGCCTGCATCGCCCAGCTGCTGCCTCCTCCTCCCGTCCCCTGCTCCCCTCCCTGACCCTCAACTACACTACCCCCACGCCCGGCCCTGCCCCCGCCACGCCCGGCCGCCTGGTGTCTCCCCCCCCTCCCCCCCCTGCCTCTTGCAGCGCCCCCCCGCCTTCCACGCGCCCCGAACACCCTTTGCACCAGCTTGGACTGCGAGGGGGCTCCGTGGTCTGCCGCCGCCGGGGCGGGTGTCAGCGCGGCCGATTCCTCGCGCGGGGGGGCTTGCCTGGACAACGGCGCGCCGAAAGCACTATCACCACCGTCGACTCCTTCGACAGGAAACCCTCGCCGGCGGCCGACGGTTCCGGCCCGTCTTTGCGGGTCCCCGGGGGCTGTCCCTCGTTCAGCCACACCGGCAACGCTGCTGTCCACTTCCCCCCAGGCATGATCGTCGTCGAAGCCGTCGCCGTGGTGCTGCTTGTCGTCTCCTCGCCCTGCGGTGCTCCTACTGCCGCCGCTCTTGTTCGACGGTTCAGCCGCGGGGTCTGCTGTCGGTACGCCAGGAGGGGGCGGTGGCGGCGGCGGCGGCGTGTGGGTGAGGTTCCGGGTGTGCTGTGGAAGGCGTCGGACCGGAGACGTCGACGCATCATCATAGTCACCCCGGTTTGCTGTCTGTCGGCCTCGCGCCGCGAGCGTTTCGTCGCGGACTGACTGCTGCTGCTGCTGCTGCCCGTATCGCGATGGGTCTCGGGTGTCGTCGGCCCTCTGGCGGATCGCCGTTTGTCCCCACCGATCTCGTTCTTGGCTGGGCCAATCATCGTCCTTGCCACCCGACGCCCCTGCTGCTTCCCAGCGATGGACGTCTTTCCCCCTCTCTCCACCGCCGTACCCTCTGCTCAGATCAGCGTCCCGCGCCGCCCTTGCAACCTCCTCCTCCTCCTCCTCCTCCTCGTCTTTTCCCCAGGTGCGTGTTTCTTCCGCATCGCTGTGAACCACGTTCCCAGTGGCTGCGGCGGCGGTTACCTGCACCCCGCCGCCTCGGGCACTTGGACGAGGCCCACGTGTGGAAGAGGAGGAGGACCTACTGCCTTCCGCCCTCGCATCTCCGGAGAAGGCCTGGTAGCGATCAGCAGCGGCAAGGCGTACGCTATCGCTTCTCGCCGCTGCCGCCTGGTGTCTCCATCCAGAATGCCTGCTACGGTGTTGTAGAAAACGAGATCATGAGGGTTCAGGAACTGAAGCGTGGCGATGTCGCATGGATAGAGGCATTGGTTGGGGCGAGGCCATAGTTTTGTGTTGGTTTTGCTGTTGCCACATACTTGTAGGATGCGACACCAGCTGAATGAGATCATGAATCGGTAGCAAGCAAGATAGGTTTAGGCAGGCTTGGTTTCAACGCCTTCTCAAACCTCAGTACAATACGCGCGCGAACGCTTTGGGACCGCCAGCAATCAACATTGCAGGAAAAGGGACAATACAGTAGTTTAGTGCTCCGCCGTCAAGCAGACAAGGATAGATCAAAGCACGGAATTAATCGGCGGCAGCAGCCAACCGTCTCGGGTTTGCTACACCCAAGGCAAAAGTCCGAGCTTTACAAACATGGCGAAACCAATATGGCACGGCACGTGAGTGCCAAGGAAAGCAGAGGCGTCCACCGCTGTGGTGACTAGAAGACAACGAAAGTCTACCGGAACGGTGAAAATGTGTGCATATTTCGATAGGTGCACCACCCACCCCGTGTTCGAAGTCGCGGCCGATTCAAGCCCTCGTCCTTCCCGCAGGGCACCGCCGTCCTCATCGCCAGCAGCCTTGAACGCGGAGCTCTCACGCTCGCCGTTCCAGAAATCGGTATGGTGCTGCTGCTGCTCATGCTCTCTGCCAGCAGCACTACCCCCTTGCTGGTCCAGGCCGCCCCCTCCTCCTCTCTCCTCTTCCTCCTCCTCCTCCTGCAGCAGCTCCATCTCCAGCTCGTAGAACTCTCGCCGCTCTCGCTCCTCCAAGCACTCGTCTTGCTCCTGCTCGTCCGCGGGTTTGACGCCCATAGAGAGATGCCGCAACTGTTCGGGGTCGCCGCCTGACCAACTCGTGGAGAACGAGGCCCCGCTTCTCAAGGAGACCCGGAGCCCACCGCCGCCGCCACCGCCACCACCACCGCCACCGCCACGACCATCCCAAGCGAGATTCGACGCCACAGACGACCGCATGCTGCCGCTGTTGTTGGCGTCCCCCCCGTGAGATTCCCCAGCGGCTACTGTCGGCGGTCCTCCTAGCATCATCTCACGTAACTTCGGTTGCCGGCTGCCGCTGCTGCTGCCGCCGCCAGTTGCGTATGTCTCACTGCTGGCGGCATTGTCCTCCCCGTTTTCAGGCCTAGCCAACTCTGGGCGGGCGGCGATGATAGCAGGGTCCGGCGGAGTGTTGGGTCTACTGCTGTAGCCGCCACCGGCGCTAACGGCGGCAGCAGCAGCAGCAGCGGAAGAAGCGGCGGACGTTCGGGGCGGCTTCGCCAGCGCGTTCTTTGCCTGCGCCTCTTGCATCTGCCGCTCCCCCTGCGCGATCAGCTCGTCGAGAGACATCTCTTTGGCTCCCGCAAGGCCTCGGATGGGCTGGTCTTCGAACGACCGCGACGCCGACGGCGGCGGGGACGGTGCCGCTGCCGCTGCCGCTGCTTCTGCGGCCACCGGGGAAGGTGCCCCGTGCTGCACCACAGCATCGCCGTCGCTGCTGACGCTATCGTCCACGGAACGGTTCCGAACCCACGACCTGTCGACGTCGTCGTCGTCGTCGTCCTCGAAGTTGTCGCTTCCGTAGCCAACATCGAGCCTCTCAGGGGATGCAGCTCGGATGTGTGTTGGACCAGCGGCAGGGTGTGCTTGCTGCCGGTCGTGTTGTGCCTCGCTCTCGCCGACATGCGCGGGGGGTCCAGCCCACCTCCACTGCGGGTCTCCCCTAGGATCACCGACGCCTCCACCCTCGTGGTCGTCGACAACCTTGGTGCGGCTGCTGCTGCTGTACTGCTGCTCCTCGTGCTGCCGTCCGTATCGGTCAGGGGCTGCCATGTTCGCGTCGTGAGGACTCACAAAAATGCTGTGGGAAGAGAGGAGGCCATCAAAAGGACTTGGCTCCAACGCAGCAGTCACGCCGATCATTTGCTCTCCCTGAAGCTTCGGTCTACACTGTAGGCAACCTAGCCAATACGTGCGTGTTGCCGCGAGCGCGGTAGCACTCAGTCTCTCCCCGCCGCCCGCGCTGTGTATCCGCTACCGTTTTCATAAGGGGCTCCGTGGTATCGTGGAGCAATTCAAAATCATGGATCTTCCTGTCATGGGGGCGCCGTGAAATAATAACCCGCCGCCGGCCTGCTGCCTCGGGACAGGGCCCATAGGTAGGGCCAGAAAAATGAAAAACGACGCAATCTCATTGGTCAATCAACACATCCCAACATGAAAAACGACCCCGAGACATGAAAAACGACGGCGGCTGATTGGGCCAAAGCACCCGAATTGGGCCGCTGCTGCCGAGACACATGATGACACCCAACACAGACCACAACGGAAAGCACAACAGCCCTCCCACCCAGCAACCGCGGAGCCAGCGCTCCCCATGGGGCGAAATCAAGGGCCAAAGCCCAAGGATGGCGCACAAAAAGCGGGTCGGAAAACGAATGCGGAGAGGGAAAAGATAGCTGCGCAGCAGAGGAATCAGGCGGACGGGTTGGCAAGGATGCTTTCCCGGAACCCGCAAGCCCAGCCATCATCAAAGCGGCCACGGGTGAGTGAAGACCAGAGTGGGGAGGGTATTCGATATACTCGTAGCATAGCATGGGGGTGGTATATTGCGTATAAATATGCGGGGATTGCAGTGACGAACTACGGAGGAACAAGAAGTTTCTTTGTGTTTTCCTTGGGAGTGTAGTAGATTGGTGGAGATTCATGGAGATTCGTTCTAGGTATTAAAGCGTTATGCGTGACTTGATGCCGTGATGGAATGACGAGCTCAAGCACGCCCCCGATGAATACAACACGTTTTTCACCACGTCTACACGTCTTTACCTACCCGTGCGGCCCGTCATGGCCGAGCTGCTCTACGCTCCCATCACACACAACTGAGCCACCCGAATTATCGATCACGCTAGCGGTATGACACGTCGTCTACGAGATTCGCGGTCGAGCTTGGTTTAGGAGCATCGCTTTGCGGCGATCAAGAGCAGGGTCACGATGGCCACCAGGCGCGAAGATGAATCCCGCCCAGCAGCGGAAGCCCGCCAAGCAGCGGAGGACGCCAGGATCGAAGAACTGGTCAATCAACGAGAGAGTAGCAGCTCGGATGGAGCAGCTGATGGAGGAGAAACTGGCCAAGAAGATGGCCGAGATGGAGGTACGGCATCGAGCCGAGCGGCAGAGATCAGAAGATCTCCGGCGAGGAAATGAAGAACAAGAGGCACCACACCAGCAAGAACCTGGGGGCCCAACACCCAACCCTTCCGCAGACGATCTGGCCGACGCGATTGCGACTGCCATGGCCGGTCGCCTCCAGACTTCATCAGGGGATATCGGTGCAGTGCCTCACCCTGCAACTCTCCGTATGACTGAAAGTAGACGAATTGAGCTTTGAGAATTTTCTGCCCGCCCAGCAGCGGAAGCCCGCCAAGTAGCGG
>FN649733.1:180777-250701 GCA_000310025.1 Ectocarpus siliculosus | reverse complement strand
GTACACACCTACGGGTTATCCATTGAATCATAGAAGTTTGGTACATCGGACCATTGTCCCGTAGGATACTCTTTTGACGTTGCCGCCCCCACTTGCTCACTCCTTTTTCTCTCCTTAACTTTCGACCAGCTAAGCGCCAATTCAAACCATACTATCTGGTCTACAACACAGTTACTCTGTGAGCCTCTGCACTCTGTTACTAAACCATTGCCAGGATATACCTATCACAATGGTTACATCCCAACAGAAGATGCCGGGTTTTTAGGATACACAAAACATGATGCAGTGGAGAATTTCAAATTTTTCCAGTGGATCATTGCCGCAGCTGGTCATACCCTTAGAACGTGTGGCTGGGATTAGTTTCAGACCATAAACAGACAGTGGCCGGGTGAAGAGGGGTTTGAACACCTAACCGTCCAATCACTACCCACAAACTCGAGTCCAGGAGTGATTTCCTGTTCAAGGTGGACTCGGCAGGATTCGGAAGACGGCTTTAGCTAATGTCGCCGACCACTCCACTGTGCCTGGCACCTGAGGAAGTTGCGGGATGAGCGAACCCTATACCCAATTTCGACATTCGCTCAAGATGGGGAAACGAGTCAAGGCGTGTAACAACAAATTCGGTGTCATGGTGTACTGCGGACTCGATCACGATGGGAGCATCTCTCCTTCCTGAGAAGACCACACACCAACAACCTGTAGTACGCCCCCACCGCTTAACACAAGCACATGACCAGAACATGAAGCGAGGCACATATTTTGTGGCCACGTCCTGTCCTCAAAGGAAGTTGTAGGGGATGGCGATAAGAGCGGATTTGCTTGGGTTGGCCGAGGTTACCGTGACGGGACAGCTTTCGCAAAGCACGACAAAATTTGATCATGTGCGTCGATAAAAAACCATTCTGTATATTAGTGACCACATCAACGTTTATCGTTGGTATCATATTTTCACTTTACCTGCACAGACAGTATAGTCGCTGCACACCAGATCATCTGCGCAGTCGCATCCATCTCCCGTGAAGCAAGCTTCGCCGACACCCATGATGCTGTTTCCTAAGGAACGTTAGTCAGACCCACAGAGGACAAAATGAGACGTCGCAATATGGAGACTTGCACGCCCGTCCATCACCGAACACTCGAAGGGACCAACGGAGAAAATTTTGAACTTCTCAAAGCCTAACGGCAGTATTCCACGTCACGATTACAGCCATAAAATTAAGCAACCTGTTCGACTAGGTGGCGAAGAACTACTCTAGATTTCGAACGTGCGTTTGCCATGTTCGCTCCACTTCTTTGCCATCCGGGCGGATACAGCGAAACATTTGGCCATCCGATGTCCCAGTGTCGATGCGTTCTTACCGACGCAAACGAAAGGGTCTGACGACGTTGAGCAGCACAGCGAGCTGCAGCCTGTGTCCTGAGTACACTCTGTACGGTTTCAGGCACGGAGAAAGCGAGGGCAGACACATGCAGCGGGGCGTGGAAATTGGAAACGTTGTTCGGCGAAGAGGTGTCCCACTGCGGTGCTGAGAATCGTTCCATATTCGAAAAGAACTTATCTTGATAAGCATGCTACTGCCTCAACTACAGTACAGGGACAAATACCGAAAAGATAGTCACGTGGTCAGTGTCACTGTCACTGAAGCACGCACTCCACGATTCTAATTATACCTCCCACAAATCGCTTAGACTATGTGATGGTTCCAACCTGTTTGGAAAGCAAATTACCGCTGTACTACTGTATACGAGATATTGGTTGCAGTCAATAACGATACAGTAAGGGTAAGATGGTGGTAGCAGATTCCATCGAAAGATGATGCTTTTCCCACAACGGTGATGATACGACACACCAGCCTAAACGCCAAAGATAATTTCAGTTAATCATTGTGCTTTGTAAAAGGCGATGAAAGCTTCATGGGATTTGCAATAGCTTGTACATGGAAGAGCCCGGAGAGAGCGTGAAAACGTATCAGACAGAACCTCGCTTCATTTCCACTTCGTGCTTTGCGACATTCTCACCATCCCCCAAGTCCTGCCCGAGGGCCCTTCTCAAGGAGACCAGCACGCACAGCACCACCGTCACCAATACTGTGGGTGTCCTTGACCATTGCATCTTGGGGTCCTGCGAAGGTCAAAAATCAACAAGTCAAGCGCACGTGTTTGTGGGTCGCATGGAAACCATGCCCAACAAAGACGGCACGAACCGCTACAAGCATTTCCAAGCGTATATTGTAGAGTCGTGATGTAGTGTCTTTTCGTTTCGTCTTATCCGAGAGCAGACAAAACCGCGCCCTTGCTCGCGCTCATCGTTTAGATGCCTTGGGGAATCTCCTGTCCAATGCTTCCACAGCCCGTGTATTCATATTGCTCGGTTAGGGAAGCCTGCTGTTTCATGTCCATTTCGAGCTCGACGTTCGCACAGAGCTTGGTGATTGCCACGCGCAGAACATTCGGAAAGTCCTGAGCAGGCCGAGAGATCACACCTCTCTCTGGACTTCGTTCTGCAACTTCGATTCCGTGCTTACTCTAGCGGAACGCGGCTTTTCCGGTGAATTTGTGCGTACCGGGGGCACGGCAGCAAAGCACTGCTGAAGGTGACAGCTACAATGAAACCGCAGTAACTATTCTTGAGTTTCTCATGAAAAAGACGGAAACCAAGGTGGTGCGTGTGATGGACCGGGTTTACTGAAAAGAACAATGGCGACAAGCACCCGGAGGCCAGGGTGTTTCTCGGACTGGTTCCCGTTCTTTCCCCCTTTCTTTTTTCCATCCTTGGTGATCTACTGTAGAAACCGATAACGATGAAGCAAACAACGAATTATTTTTTTTTGGGAGGGGATGTTGACTGGCCGTGCCCGCATGATTGGGCCCCGCAAGTATTTCACCCCTTCCGTGTGTTACTGTAGCCCGCCGAAGAGAGCTGGATGATATCCACTACTTGGCACTACTTGGCATTGCAGTTTAGGTGATTCGTTTTCGATTTTCTTCTCAGTCGTCTCCTGAGTGAGTACTGGTCAGGTCGGAGCGTGTCCATGTGGTGCACCGCATGGTGACTTCTTTCCGGCCCTGTCAGAAAACCGCCTACTTTGCCTTCTAGGACAGGTGTGCTTTGTCTGCTTGTGCTCGCCGCCACTGACTGACCCCAACCTCCTGAAAAACGGGTTTACAGCAGCAGCTGATGCCACTAGCTGTGGCGGTGAGCATGGCTGTGACAAAAACATTGTCTAGGTACGGTCAAGTATGTTGGGCTCGCTTGGTTCCGGCGCAGATTTCGAACCGTTTTCAGAGGCTGCTGCGACCTTCGATATTTGAGCTCCGGTAGCAAACCAGAACGTTCCAGCACGCACGACGCCTCTGGACGGTGTCCTCTACTGATCACATGTACAACAGTAGAACGCACCAGGTTCCTCCGGCGGGAGGTTGATTCTTTTTCTTTGTAATTTAGTCTGCTGTTCTTCAAATCATGGATTTGTCTTTGCTGGTCGTCATTGCGGTGGAGGCTGTTCGGGTGTTCATTTCCTTTCCGTTTCCAGGCGACAGCTGTCCGACTTTGGGAGTCTTCAATGGTCTTATAAGCGGCTGTAATATTGTATCATTCTTTATCGCACAGCAGTAGCGGGTAGACAAAGTGGTACAGCTGAAGATTTGTCTTTCGTATTTTCGGCAATGCCATTTGCTCCACCGGCGGAGTGATTGCTTATTTGCTTCACCAGGCATATCTCCACCCACAGAGCTCCCATCGACCTTAAACCAATTGAATCGTGTAGGTATGGACTACAGCTATCTGCAATGCTACTTAGAAGCGAAATCCGACCGGTAACTGCAGAGATACGCTATAAAAGGGGGTTCCGCAGCATGTCAGGAAGCAGCAATCGTCTCGAACTTCCGTCCACACCGCTCCAATTGACTTCAAACCTTGTGAGTCGTGTCTGAACGGCCCATGCCGTTCTTCCAAGCTATCGGACACATATCTTCCCGCAGAGATATGGTCAATAGAGGGGTCTCCGCAGCATCTAGGGGGGGGGTAAATGGCAGTTGTTCCGCTATACCTCCCGTCACATAGCTGAACCATGCTTAACACGGCCCGCATCGTGTTAGCACGTCTCACAGCTATCATTCACGCCATCCCCCACCCCAATCGGACCAGTGGGTGCAGAAAAAGGCACACGCGCAGGGGCTCAGTGGCTCAACGGCCGGTGGAGCAGATAAGTTTAACTGCTCCACCAGGCTAAACTCTATGACTCTATGTAAAGGGTGCTGTGTGCCCTACCAAGGCTTGCATTGTGTGCTCACAGCTATCATTCAAACCATCGGACATGCCGATCGGACCAGTGGGTGCAGAGAAACGCACACCCACGGGGGCTCAGGGACTCAACGGCCGGTGGAGCAGATAGTATAGGCTTAACTGCTCCACCAGGCCAAACTCTATCTACCGGTCGCTGTTTGTCTTACGAAGACTTGCCTTGTGTTGGCCCGGCTCACAGCTATCATACACGCCATCGGACACGCCGATCGGACCAGTGGGTGCAGAGAAAAGCACACCCACGGGGGCTCAGGGACTCAGCGGCCGGTGGAGCAGATAGATAGGCTTAACTGCTCCACCAGGCCAAACTCTATCTACCGGGCGCTGTTTGTCTTACGAAGACCACAGCAGCTGCACACAACAGAGTAGCCCCGAAAACAAAACGATTTGGCCTATTCTTTGTGTACCGCAGCCAGTTGCGCCGCCACCTCCTGACGCACACTGCGCCACCGTCGCGGCCGCGTTGCGTGCTGGGCGCGAGACACGGCGCGCAGCACCTTGTGTGCCTTGGTATCCCTCCTCGTGAAAGAGCCGGAGGCTGAAACATCGAACAGCGCGTTTTTGAAAAAGGGACGACAACAACAACAACAACAACAACGACGACGACGACGGCTGTACACAGTTTTTTTAATAGGTACAGATACAGATGTGCAAATGACACAACAACGAATCAATCTATATGACGTTCTACCACGTGGGTTTGCGTGGTGAGTGGCCAATCACTTGTTGGTATGCGCCAGAAACAGCTGTCACCGCTTATATTTTTGGTTGCAGCTATTTAACTGCTCACACTCAGCTGTATAGTTTGTTAGCATGTGTGCTGATACACGGATGGATGGATGGACGGTTCAACGTCAGATCAGCAACAACAACAACAGCTGTTCACCGCGTACGTTTTCGGTTGAAGCTGACGTCTTCTGGCGGGCTGTTCGAAACGACAGGCCACGACTTGCCCGACAGCAATCCGAGTGCGTACAGCAAGTAGTCTTCGTATAACCCCGCGAAATTTCCCGCGAGCTCGGGGATTTCATAGATCTGCATAGCTTTTAAGAAGAGTATACAAGGTGTCCCTCCGGAGTGGGGTAATAAGAGAGCACCGCGGCTGGGGGTGATGCAAGAACATGCAAAAAGCCAACGCAGCTATAGATAGAGTACACTGTTCGTTCCTTCCACACTCCGCATTTGCCGTGGTTCGGATGCTGCGTCTCCCACCGCCGCGGATTCCAGGCCGCCAAACGACAGAGTCGTTTTGTTGCCCAGGAAACGCGCACACACACCCTCGCCACAGGCGGGCGGAGAAGCGTTGCATTTGCGCGTTTAGGATGCAAACAGTATGTTATAGGGCAGTGACCGCAGCATCATGGTGTGTGTCTCACATTCTGGAGAAAAGAAAAGAAGAGGCGACATGGATTGGATGGACTTCTTGTGAATGAAGGTGGGACGGATCGAATGAATCCACAGTCAGGAGCAGCGCGCGCGCGTGTGTGTGTGAAAAACACGTGTATTTTTCAAACATTCAAAGAAAGATGGATACAGGTAAGCAGACACAACCAAACTACAATATCACGCAGTACATACATACACGCATGTACGTACTACTGCTGTCCACCAACCACGACGGGGGGGGAACACATGACGGGTGGATAACGACAAAAGAATACTGCTATATGTCGACAGGAACTCACGCCCGCAGCGACCTGGGTGCAGAACTATGTTATTGTCGTTACTAAGTCTATTTGTTCTGCGTTCATATAACGTCGTTCTCTATGTTCGGTCCAACGTTCCGACTTTGTGCAAGCTGTGCTGCTGCGGGTCGTGGGTGCTCATTAGCTACAGCAGTATGTGCCACAGCGTTTGTTGGCCACTGTGCCCCACGAAGGGTGAGAGCCAGGGAGGAGGTGTAATAATGCAATATGATCAGCTAACACCCGAGCAGCAGAATAAAACAGCAGCAGCAGCACAGCGGCACAAACGTGGGAGTCGATAACAGCAGTAGAAAAGAGAAACCAACAAACAGGCGGCAGTTGTTGTTCTCAGTTGAAGAGAGGGCAAATGGGACCGACCGACAGACAGCTAACCTCGAACCATCAATCAGCCGCGCTTCGAGCCAAAACGGCGTCCCACCTCTTGATTGCTACAGTACTTGAATGGCCTACCCGCTTCTCGAAGAAGAGCAGTTCAGACCTTTCTCGCGGGCGGGCGTGTTCATTGTGTTCCTCCACCATGCGCAACCAGGAGTACAGCAGATGTGTGTGCGCTTCGAACTGCTGTCATACGGATACCTGTGACCAAGCAAGGTGTTCTCGCTGTTCTACCTGCTACCGCTGTGCTAGAAAGAAAGAAAAGAATGCAGCTAGCTGCTTGAAAGTTGAAAGAACATGAAAGACTCTCCAAGTCGAACAGCCGCCAGGAAACAGAAGGGAAAAGAACACCCGAATAGCCTCCATTGCTCACGACCAGAGCCAACACTAATGTATACCTGTTCATAATATGAGTCTAACATGTTTTGCGTGGTCTTGTATCACCACCCCCGGCCGCGGTGGTCTCTTTTTTTACCCCACCCCGGAGGCAGGCCTTGTATGAATTTGGAAGCAACTCGGTCGGTTGCTTCCAATTGTGTCCAACAATTTGGAGGAATCCTCTGAACTTCGGAGCTTTGGAGAAAATTTTGGAATGAATGAAATGATACGCCCTGAAATCGAAAATTCTCACCTCTCTCCGTCGACCAGGATCGATTACAGTTCCTTTGCTCCACGCTGGGGCCACTGCTGCCCTAAGTGCTGGATTGTCGAGTTCAAGAGGTTGTCAAAACAGGTAGGGTGGGAAGATAATTTTTGCTAGGGTTGGGCTGGCTCAGCGCGGGGTGGTGTGTTATGTGTTCGAGGAAGTTGGAAGCGTGCGTCGGTGTGCACACACCCATTTTATTTTTTTTCCTGCTTGCTGCACGCAATTATTTGCAACTTGACAACGACCCGAAGTCAGTCCTGTTGGGCAGCCGGAGAACCAATATTACCTGCCTCCGCAAACCTCCACGACCATGTGGTACGGTCACTTTGTAGTTCTGCGGTGAGCTTGTGTTCAACAGGTGACACACTAATGTATCATACAACGACTCTCTTGCACGTAATAGACCGGTCTCTACGTTGCTTGTTGGTTTCGTTGGCGTGATGCAGACTAAAATATATTACTCCGGAAAAATTAAGTTTTATGCACACATGGGTGGGCATGGGTACGCAAATAAGCCATGCACCCATGCCCTCCACAGACCGAAAACACTGCCTGCAGGCAAAAAATCGGGCAAAATGCCGAGGCTCTTACCTCTACTGGCCTACTCCGTTTCATGCCTTGGGAAAGTGTCCCTTCAACCGGCGACCAGATGGTTTCAAACAAAGCAATTCTGGTGCTTGTAAACACTACAGTAGATGCTCTGCTTTGGCATGGGTACGAAGGAAACCGGCTAAAAACCCTAGCCCTTACCCTAACCCCGAGCTTCTCATGATGAGCTTTATTTTTGGGTGGCGCACGCTTGTTGTGATGAGATGTAAGGGGTCTAAACTAGCGCAGGATGGCTCATGGGGCGATTCCTCCCGTCGCAGATGACGACGTTAGATTGTTACACATGCGACGGCGCAAGGGCATGGGCGCCCTGGGTGAATGTATCGGCCAGCATCATATCCTTGGCAGGGAGGACGGCAAAAGGCGCACTGCCGAGATTGGCAGAAATACCGAAGCCTACATTTTGTTAGGTTACACAGGTGGAGGTCGACCCCCCTTCCCCAAAATGTCGGATGCCCTCGCCCCCTTGTGGAGATCTTGACAAGGTCGAACACCTTGGAGAAGACAACCAAGGCCTAAAAAATACCTAGACTTCTCCCCTTTTGAGGCCTTGGTTGTCTTCTCCAAGGTGTTCGACCTTGTCAAGGCCTCCACAAGGGGGCGAGGGCATCCGACATTTTGGGGAAGGGGGGTGGACGTCCACCTGTGTACCGTCATGATGTTAGACTCGGCTGCTCGTTGTTGATGTATGTAGGAGACTCGTGTAGCGGCGCACGAATCGTATTGAGCGATGGCCGCTGCACGGAGAGCACATACACAGCGTTTCGGGTTTCTTACCTAACGTTCGCGAGATCGCGTTTCCACCGGAACTACACAGCAGCAGTTCTTGGAGCTCCAGGTGATTGTCTTTGTCGAGCGGTGCGTGGCTGTTGTGGTAACGTGTCAGGCATCTAAAGCCTCAAGTAGTAACTAGACGGCCGATCGATGGTGTGATTCCTCCCGTCGCAGATGACCGCGTTCGATGGACGAAAAAGGGTCCCGCACGTTTCGGTAATCCGTTCCGTCGCAGAAGATATTTTTTCGTTCTGAGTAATGAACGAATGAAATAGTCTAGGGTTCCGCCGCCAGAGGGTATTGCGAATTTCGAGTTGTACTTGCGTACCACAGGGTCGCGAAAAGATGAAGTTGGACAGCGACGCACAGCCTTCACCTGTGGGCATAGACAACGAGATGCGGTGTTTGTTCTTTGCAACAGCGGTTCGCCTCTGTATTTACTTATTAAAAATAGTCTTACAACAGAACAAAAACAAACAGATAAAACGGATGCATGACATGTAACAAGGTGGCGAGACGCACACAGCAATCGAGGACGAGCGCCTCGTTCCTCCTCGGGTGCAGAAAGATCTCGGTAACCCACGCACATAGCGCAGTAGGCTTCTTCTTGTTGTTGCAACAGGTATGTCGAAAGACTGAAGTGCAGCATGCATGCATGTGGAACGGCAGACGGAAGAGGGATGTGCTATTGAAAATATTGGGCCGAGCCCGATGTAAAGTCGCAAGCAATGATGGTCGTGAGGCAATCTGTCTATTTCACATGGGATTGAAGTCCGGTGTCGTCAATGTTCGCACTTTCCGCCTGAAACAACAGAGTTCTCAAAGGCTACCACCAGTGGGACGACGGCGTTACCCCCTTCTTGATGGCTGACCCCAAGTTATCACCAAAATCACGTATGGCGACGATAAACGGTTCGCTCGATACGCGGCGAAAATTCAAAAAACGACCCCACACACGTCCGCTCTAAAATCATGAAAAGACTCCACCACATCCCGTCCGACTGTGGGTATATCTCGAATGGGTAGTCTTTCTGTGTGTGTTTTTATTATTCCTTAATGTCTAATATCGCGTGACATGATGAAAGAACTGATTCGGCGTCGACTGAAGTCCGAAAAAAGCGTCTCATGGATACCGCGTGTTCCTGCCCTCGGAAAAATTTATGTAATCGTCTTGAGGTTTGTGTGGCTGCATTGGCTCTCTCTGCTTTCCTGATGCCGTTGGGACTGCATGGCACAAGAATAATTTGGCTGAAGTTTCCCTGCGTGCATGTAAGAAGACCTGGCTACTGGCCATAGAGAGACGGGAAAACAAACGAATCGACCCTCCATCCCGAGCGCAGATGATGTACATCCCACCAAACGGTCTTGCTTTGCACCCTGCTTCTTCTGCTCTTCTACTCTCCGTGTCTGTGTGTGTGTGTCTTCTGTTTCAGTCTGACTATTATGCTCTCTCTCTCTCTCTGTCTCACACACACACACACACACACACACACAGACCAAAACAGCGGGAGGGCATCATGGCGTGGAAGAGAGCAAGAGTTTCGAGCCGGATGACCTTCCCTACAACGAAAGACGCAGGGCCAGAGAAGAACTGCCAAGTAATTGTTGTCGGCATGATGATGAGAATTGAAGTTGCCATCGAAAGGTATGGTGTTGTGCCAGTGGCCTTTCCATGGTGTGGCGCCATTCCCATTGCCACGGACGGTTATTTCGGAATCCGACACTACCAGAAGATTTTTGTATTTACTTTCACAATGCTATGGAGGAAACAAAGTCTGCTCCTAGCACCGGGTACCCACAGTTGTTGTTTGATCTCTTGTTTCAACCTTCTTACACCAGGTCCGTTCAGCGCTCACTCGGAGAGTGCGGGAGCGAGGCTGGGATATTAATCCCCCTTCAAGCTATTTCCATGGTCTACCCCATGACGACGCCAAATACCGATGGCGCTCGCACTCAAGAACTTCGCAGTTAAGAAATGCGACCTCGAAAACTTCAAAACTTTAGAACTTGGTCATAGGAACACGTGCTCAGTTCCGACGTAGTATTTCGAACAAGAACCCGCATTTGTGATTTGACAAAGCGCTTACAGATAAGAACAGGCCCCCACAACGCGGCGGCTGCAAGATAAGAACTCTCATGAAGGTTGTGAGGGGTGACTCCGGTGGCCCCACTCACCTGCAGTTTCAGATCAGCCACGAGGAGGGGGATCTCCGTTTCAAATAATACTGGTGCGGAGGGGGGGGGGGGGGACACCCTCATGTTTGGCATGCCTTAGGACGGAGCATTGTTCCCACAGGACCGAAGACCGATAGCCAATCGTTCCTTCCTACTTTGCTAAAATACATGTCTCAACCTTGTTTTCCCTAGCCTATTCATCCTCTCGATGTCACTTCCCGCCTCTTCAACCCGCATTCTATGCCCCAGTACAGCTACCTTTCTCTCCTAGCTATTCTATGCCTCAAACATCTCCCTGTATCTTTCTTCTGCTTTTCCCAGCCCAGACATTCCGCAACTACATGAACTCGGTGTTAACACTCGGAGCCGCGTTCACATGTTACCTTCGTCGGTGCGGAGGGGGGGTACGTGCTTAGCTTTGTGTACAAGGCATACCCCTCGTCGCGTGACATTGGGGTGCCTGTCACGCTGCGTGCCATGCACAGGAATGTCTTTACCCCTTGAAACGTTAAAGAAGCTCGGCCAGCTGTCAAAGTTGCAAGGACAAGGTGTCATTCGTGATCGACCCTTAGAGGTCATCAGAAAACATGTCACAGCTGGCAACTGCTCACGAAGTCAGAATGGGAGGCCATCGAGTCGACGCGGGGGCGACGAAAGCATGCCGACACCTCTTCCTTCGTCGCACCGACCGGTTTTCGAATTCAAGCGTCTAGACCCGTGCTCTTGACAGTCCGTTGCTGCACATGTGGAGTACTCGTTCAACTGAGGATGGGCTGGTTTGATGAGCTGATCACTCGGCCGTCTCAGCAGCGTACCCGCCACCTTTACGACTACCGTGTGTGCGCATTTCGAGCCGTTGGACAAGCACAGTTGAGATGCGGGTGCGGTAGGGTCGTGGACCTTCCTTGAAGGGAGCGCGACGTAGAGCAGGGAGGAAGTCCGGCCAGTGTAGCTACGACGGGCGTTAGAGCGGGGAGGACAATCACGCCGAACGTGACCCTTGTGGACCTCTAAATGTTTCAACGTGTTTGCTCAGATGCATCATTATTTCAGGCGATGCCACGTCTGTTTTTGTTTCTAGCCTATCGTGGTCGCGGAAGCTGCGGTACGTCGATTTCAGAGGTCTCTGTTGAGTGACGTTATATTATTATACTCTGTTTTATGAACACGCTGCTCCCAAGTGTCAGGTTGAATCCACCCAGAAAAAGAAAAACTGTGTCCTCTGAAAGGGACCCTCGTCGTAGAAATAAGAACAGGAACCCCGTTTATCGTACGGATATGCCTGCTCAAAATAAGATCTTTGGAAATACGAACAGGCGTTCAATTTGAGGCAGCCAATAAGCATCGAGCCTCGGCCAAAATAGCGGCTCTTAAGTGCGCACACCATCTGTATCTGTATCCAACGAAATTTTAAAATACCCATTACGTGCTCATGCAACGCTCATACAGCGCTCGTACAACGCTTATACACTACAGTAGGTGCTCCAATACATTCGCCGATTCTGGTAAGTCGTAGATGCAGAGACTTTATCTCCGCACCAATACTCAAACCTAAAATTAAGATCGAAGATGCGACTTTCCATACCAAGCACCAAAAAACGCGCTAGCATCGGAGAAAAATGGTTCATCCCCGACAAAGTTTCTCCAAACCATCCCCACACCACATATTGAGAATCACGTCGCCGACGACGAAATCAGCGGGAATCAAAACGTGGTACAGTCGTAGCGAAAAACGCGAAGGTCAGGATGACTATTGCAACGATAATAGAAACTCACACCACTCAAACATGCCCTAGCGCACCACGGCGTACCATACATGCACAATGCACAGACAATGTAGCGGCCCGTAGGTGGCAATATATCAAAGCACCAATCCGGATGGGGCGACGGTCAGGTGCGCCACGACGCCGGACGTCTGCGACGTAACGCCATCATCCGTGGGAGGGTTGGTCAGGTCACGAGTACGTTGTTTTTGCAAACACCAAGAACTACAAGGAGCATCCAAGACCGTGTGGTAAGGACCGTTTTAATCATAGCTGTTTTTCCCAAATTTCGAAATTCCAAAAATTTGAAAGTCATTGAAAACTTTGGAGATTTTTCCAAAAAATTGGAAGAGACCAGGGCCCCAAAACTTTGGAATGGTAGCTTCCACATTTTCGGAAAGTTTCCAAAGTTATTGCCTTCGAACTCGCTTTGAAAAGTTTCCAAATTTGGAAACATTCCAAATACTTGGAAAAAAGTGCTATGTTTAAAACGGCCCTAACTATCCGACGGGAGAGACAGCAAAGTTGGTGGCCACCCACGCTAGGGTAGTCCAAAACAGAACGTGGCAGACGGGGGTAGCCGTCCAATATACACTTCATTCGGCGCCAAGCCTGTGGCAGTTTTCGCCGAGTTGTTAGAGGCGAACTCGACATGAGAAAGATGGACATCCCAACCGTCCTGGTGGTCGTTGACCACAACAGCTAGCATTTGAACCATGTTGTGGTGAACGCGCTCGGCCCCGCCGTTTGTGGGGAGGTGGTACGAGCTGGTGGTGATTTTCTTAATCTTCATCATATCGTAAATAGCCATGGACAGCTTGGAACAAAAATGCATACCGTTATCCGAAAGAAGAATCAACGGACAACCCCACAACGCCATAACGCTATGTACCAGTTGAATAATTGTTGATCGTTCCCTTAGCGGTAGATTCCGCCTTAGTAGTGGCATGGCATACATAGCCGCCGTGCGACTGAAACGATCTGAAAACAAAAGTTATATGCATTCCCACGAGACGTGACCGGCAGCGGCCCGAAACAATCGACGCTCACTACAATACCCGGCCCACTAGGGAGGGGCAGAGGGAGCGTAGGCCAACGATAACGTTTGCGGGGAAGTCTTGCGCCCGTGGCAAACTAAACAATACCGAATCCACCAACGAACAGCGAAATCCATACCAATCCACCGGAAAAAACGCTCCAACATACGTGAGGTCCGAGCGGTGCCCAGGTGGAAAGACGCGGTCGCGTGGCATGCTTGCAAAACCGAAGGCCGCAACAACATGGGCACGTATATCCGCAGAGTCCTCGAAGGTGGGAGGCGAGTGGTACGCCCGCCCGAACTGCCGATGGGTAATGGAGCGGAATTTCTCACCAACAACCTCGTACTATCATCCGTCGTGTGCAGGCATGTTTTAGACGCGAGGGCGACGACATCAGACAATGCTAGCCACCGCGCACAATACAAGGAATCCCAGATAGTATCTGGCAAAACCGTCCGGGATCCCAAGGATAGAAAATGTATAGCCGCCACGCACTCACTCTCCGACAGCTGTTCCCGAGCATAATCAGCATTCGAGAATGAACGCACACAGTCGGGGAGGTCAGCATCCTCGGCAGCCGTGGGCGGCGCGACCGGAGGCTCTGGGCTAGTAACGGTGGGCGACAGCACTGGCGACGAGGGCTCCGTTTAATTGACAACACTGTACCTATGTACCAAGCTGCTAAAGCATACTTCCCAATAATTTTTCGAAACGAGCACACACGCTTGGCGTCTCCCTCTTTGTTGCATCGTGCAACGTTGACCTACCCGCTGTCGGGCAAAGGTTGCGATATTCGCTCACATAGACACGGCCGGGCACTTCCACCTTCCACCCAAGCAATACTGGTCGACCTCAATTTCCGCGGCATGAATATTTGTGGCGTTGTATCGGCTATCAGTCGACTCTTACCTTCGCGTCCTCCGGCCGGCGTCGTCCCGTAGCCTCCACGCGCTCTCGGCAAGCCAAGTCCGATGGTACAACAATCGCACCGTAAAGACGGGGGCATGTGGGTGAGAGAAGGTACTGTAAGCTTGCGTGGAGACCTGCAGCGACTAGCCCAGGACGTTTCAGAGGCACGCCGACGTCAACGCGAAGGTGTGCCAAAACAAAAACAACAACAACAACAACAGCACCAACAACAGGCAGCCATAATACGACCCGCTGTTGTGAAAAAGAAGACGCTCTATCGCCCACTAGAAAATACATGCATCGATACGACCAAGCCTACTACCGATAGGTGAGAAAGAAGCGTGGCCGTACCACACCAGCCACTGCTGGGAATTCACACTTGTTTGCTGCCGCCCGGGACTGATTTGCAACACAAGAAAACCAGAGTCGACCCGCAGTAATATATTCGCTCCCAGCGGGTCAGGGAATAACTTTGACTTATTTTCACGCCCTCGAGAGCAAACCCCGCGGGGCAGCCACGCCACGCCACGCCCAAGCCCATCACACGTCTGTCATGAAGGGCTCTAGGTACAGTTGGCGATTATGAAGTACCACGACGTCTACAAACTCACGAGTGGCGAAATACTCCGACACGAGATGGAGAGAGAGAGAGAGAGAGAGAGAGAGAGAGAGAGAGAGAGAGAGAGAGAGAGAGAGAGAGAAAGAGAGGGCTCGTAGATCGGAAAATTGTCGCAAGACTCGGCTGTAGCTGTATGCAGTCACTCACCACAAGGCTGCAGTTCCAGAACAGAGAGACATACCGCGCGAACATCTACCTCTCCTTTTTACACACCTCTCACAAGCAGACCCGCAGCAATCAACCTTCGCCCCCCCCACGCCACGTCATCACCGGGATCCCGCAAGAAAATTCCGCCTTTCGATGTTGCACTACAAACCTCTGAACCTGTTGCTCCCACCAAGCCACGCCACGCCACGCCGAAGCGTACTGTACCCCTCGATAATCTCCTTCTCCGTGGACTTCTCGAGGGCACCCACACACACACCCCGAGCATGTTGTTCACCTCCAGGCTCATGCAGACGAACGTGTCTCCCTCTCCCTCACATCGAATCATCCTCCCCACGTCTCCTCCACCCTCGAGGCCCCCCTCCCCCTTACTCTGCCCTCGAGGGGCGGCTTTACCGTTGCTGCTGCCGCAGTGGTCCCAGGCACGGAGATGCCAGCGGCGGTCGCAGGCTTCGGGCAGATGAGCTGCTTGACCTGCATCCCGTCGAAGGTTGACGCGTAGGACAACTGCGGGGTGTTCGTTAGACTCCCCCTGCGGCGAGACCGGCAAACAACAAAAACGGGGGCACAAGCTGTTGCACCGATTACAGATCCGTGACAATGATAGACAAGCCGCTCCAGCCAAGGCCCACCAAACAAAAACAAAACACACCACCTGCAAGTAACTCTGAACGTAACACGAAATAGCACGCACAACAACAAGACTTCGCCGCGTCACCCGTCGAAATCTATCCGGCAGGACAAGGAAGGCGACGTGGTTCCGTCAACACGTTCACAAACCCGAATTATTGTACAAGGCCTCTATCGGCTGCAGGGTTCAACCAGAAAACGAACGCTCAACACCAGCTGACGGTAACGCCTTCGGTTGCATGTTCCTGTCGTATTAAGACACACACACCTACTGCTCTACCAGTACCTACGTTTCACTGATTGTCGGATGCCCCAAACGTTAAACCAATAACAACCTAACCCTGGGCGTGTCTCCCAGTGACGGGTTTTGGCCGTTGCTCTCCACTTGCTTCCTTTCTCTCTTCTGGAGTGGAAAGGCGACAACAACAACAGCCGACCCAACGTGTGTTCATGCGTAGCTAACAGCAGCAGGATTCACACTGTCCACAAGCATATCGATCTGTGTCTCTCTCGTGTCTCTTTGTCTCGCCGTGAGCTAGCGTCGGGTATTGGCGGGGACGCTTGCTCCCCAACCCAGGTTAGGCACAGATGCCCTGGTATATCGAGGCACCCATCACGGTTTGAGCAGGAAGCACTTGTTGGGCACAAGTGTTGGCTTGTGAATGGTTGGCTACTGTACTGTAGTCGGTGCATTGGGCTCCGCAGTTCCCTTATGCAGCTGTCCCCCGGCATGGGGGGGGGTGAGGTTCCCCAATGCAGAAACTCCCCTCGTGCATGGGAAGAAGGTGCTCCCTACGGCAAAAGTTCCGCTGCTGCAAAGCCAACAGAGGTTCCCTCGCGCGCCGGTCCCCCTTGCACTCTCAGCGTAATGGGTCCCGTACTAAGAGGTTCCCTACTGTACAGCACCCCTGGGAGTTAAAAGACGCATGTACGTACAGACACACCCCGTGCAAAAAAGCACGACCTAGGAATATCAGTTGTTTGTTCACACGCGTACCTGAATTTTTCGGGGTGTCTCTAACAAGCAGATATTTTGTGGGTAAAATCAAAGTTGCTAAAACGCAAAATCTCATCTCAACGTGCCTCTTTGTCGCAAACAGTCACCAAGGGCTTCGATATGTTTCGTTTCTTTGTGGAAACCCGTCAACATCTGCATGACACACCCTTGCGCCAAGCAGCAGGACATTCCTCCAAATATCCTACCGACGGATACACCCATGTGTAAACACCACTTCACGACCATAAGACACCCAAAATGTCGTGAAATGATCGGGCGGCCCCCAGACCCATTTGGAAACTGCTGTATGGATCAGTCGCAAGCTTCTCTAAAAGTTTGGTTGCTCTGCGGTGAGGTGAGAATGACTTTCACGCCTGAACGCCTACACTTTCCGCATTAGGGTCAAATCGCTACGGAAGTTGCATATGAACCACCTGCAATACACTAACAATGGCCCGTGGTTGCTCAGGCATGCCATGCAGCCTTCCAGAGACGATTTCCGCTAAGCCAACCATCGACGAGGTGACCAGCAGAGTCTCGTCCGCCACCACACGAGAGTACCGCCGAATAAAAAGACTTCAGCATGGGCGCAAACAAGAACAGCAACAGTGGTGACAAGGCACGCTCACATGGTCACTTACCCGCGACCCTGAATCCCAACAACCAAACGGACTTCACTGTCAACAGAGGTGGCACCTGCCACTCGTTCGCTTCTGGGGGATGTTACCCAGACTGAAGCATGGGTACGGAGGGACGAAGGACGCTCTGGGTGGGGACGGAATCTCGCTGGTGGGACCGTGAAACAGAGCACGGGTCGCCCGCACCTAGAAGACAAGGCCATCAGGAATGTGTGCGACAAGAAACGACTCGATTTATCCCCGCGAACAAGAACGCGAGCACGGATCAAGAGGCACACGCACGCCGTGCCCAACCCAAAACCCGCGACACGAACAACACAACCAGTTATATTACCAAAAATGGCGCAGAGCTGTTGGAGGTCTTCAACCACCAGGGGATGTTTGCCGGGCTCTAATCAAGCCACGTGACAAAGTGATTTCCCTAACCCAGGACGAGAGACAACGAGACGAGAGAGAGAAGACCAAGGAACAGAGCCCAAGTCTCCATGAGTCGCCCAGCGTTCGCGAACAGAGAACGAAGCCAAAAGAGATGAGAGATGAACTAGTGAACGCTCTCACACTACTTTTGTAACACGAAGCTTTCCCACGCACTCCCATACTTCTCCCATATCGCCTCAAATACGGCATCCGGCGTAGGACAGAGCTTGCCTCCTGATCGTGTCCCCCCCATGCCATCAGGCAGAACCGACCACGTCAGTCCCGTACGACGCCCAAATTCGTTCCTCCGTCGTACGGCCACTGTACTGCCCATCTTCCGGATTGCGTCTGCTTTGAACTGAGACCTTGCGTACGCCGCGGCGACATTGACGCCCGCTCCATGCAGCCTAATCGTACTTTGGGGTTCCAAACTGACCCTGGGAACACGTACGGAGCTGCTTCCAGCGGCTGACCCTGACCCCGTTTCCCCGGGCCTTGCGAGCCCAAATCGAGGTCGGCCACTAGCTCTACCTTCACTCGCACTGCTTCCGCCCCTCACACTAGCTCTACCTGCAGTCTCACTGCCTCGTACCATGTTGTCATTAAGTTTGAGGCCATCCCCACAGCCGACCAGCAATGCCTCACAAGCCATCCTGGGCGTAGCTCCCCTCTGGTCCTCACCTCGCCCCCGCGATCTATACCCCCTCTGGATACTGCCACCCTCCACCCCCCGGTCGCTAGGGGACGTGGTTTCTGTCCTGCCTGTCTCCATACCATGTCCACCAGAGTCGCTCCCGTTTACACGACAACAACTATCTCCGCTACCACTACCACTGCCATCAACACCACCCTCGCACGGATACTTAGCATTTCCCTCCGGTCCGGGGTCGTCTGCACCACCGCCATACGATATCGCACGGCCTAACCGCCGCACAGTCGTGTCCCGTCCATTGTACCGAGGATGTGCCAAGCCTTCTCCGTCGGGGGACGTGTCACCAGCGCCACCACCATCATGAAAACGAGACCCCCCGACATCCATCGCCCTAAGGCCAACCTGCAATGTCGCGCTGTCGAGCTTCCGTGTATCCTGAACGGGTCCCTGCTCACATGTCCTTCCTCTCTTCAACCGGTGAACGCCGGCGGCGCTCGCGCCTGCACCGGCAATCACTAAGTCACCGCCGCTACCATCGTCACCAACTCCATCGACAGAATAGGGAAATCCATCCTGTCGGCACCACAGGCGCTCGTCTACGGTACCCTCGGGAGTGCCAACAACGTTTCCCGGATCCTCGGTACATCTTTCTCCTTTCGCCTCCTCCACACCACCGTCAAGGCCTACAACATGACTAACGTCCACATCCCTCATATCCTGCACGTTGTCCTCATGTTCTTCTACACCATCTTCCGGGGGGGGCGTCGCCACACCGCCAAAAGCACCGTCAAAACTGTAGGCCCCACAAGGCATCTCACTAGGAGCGTCGTCAAATTCAGCCACGCCATCTGCCTCGGGGAAAGCCGCGCCACCCCTCTGATTGCCCACGGACGAGCTCAACAACGCATCGCTGACGTCATCGTCTTCCTGTCCGTTGCCTGAGGTATGACCTCTTGGTTCATTATCCCAGTCTACTCTTGCACGCTGTGGCGCAGGGCCTCTACTGTCATGATCTTCCGGTTGGTGCCTCACAGTGCCTCTGCTTTGGCTCACCCTACTACCGCCTTCGCCGTTGCTTGAAGCATCTTGAGACAGGAGAAGATTACTCCTGACCGTAATGGCCTTCCTCCGAGGGCGCCACTGGGAATCCCCTCGTGGCAGAGATTCTCTGGCTGGGTCGCTGTCTTCGCCTATATCCTTGTCGTCAGAGCTGTATCTAGAACTAGAAGATGTGTCCCCTAGGCCACCGCCCCGCGCTTGGTCTGCCTCGCCATCTCCAGAGTTGAAGACCTCTCGCGGCTGGGCATTGGAAGAAGGGTCGTTAGCGGCCACTCGCTCTTGTGTTTCCTCCTGAGATTCTGTTGCGACTACCGCCCTACTGGAGGAGTCTTGCATCGCTTGGCATCACGGCTAAATTCTTCGAGGTGGCCGACTCTCGCGCAAGCTCTCTTGTCTCCCAACGTTTTTGCCCATCACCCCCAGGAGGGGAAAATAGGCTCTACATATCTGGCTCTTCCAACCAACGCGATGTAGGGGCCGTTCGGCGATTTCAGCCTTATTATGGACCGTCCGAAAATAACCGCCTTTGTTCGACCAGAACGAGGTCTTTAGAGCGCCGATTTACGATCTTCTGGCTGGTGAGGAGGGAGCAAATTGGGACAATCTTCGTCACACCGGTTTCGTCGCGTCCGACAACAGATGCCCGTGCTTGACAGGCATTTGTCCCCAAAATCATAGGATATTTGTACCCCTTTCCCCGCGGGGAGTTGTAGAGAGGTAATAGAGAAACAAAAAAACGGAGATCTCCCACACGCACACACGTAGTTGCTTGGTTCAAGCCAGGAAAAACAGGGGAAGCACCCAGCCAAACACGCAACACCGCTGGAAGGGGCAAGACAGCACTGGCAAGGGAAGGAAACCACACGTACAGCTCGTGGCGGATGTCATTGTCATCGCTGTTTCTTCGGTGTGTAGGGAGGGATCATCGATGATTCACACCTGTGCCTGGGGCAACAGAAATACAAAGATGCTGATCTCAGCAGACGCGGCGTATTTTTGTTCAGTGATGTAGAAAACCTGGTGCCGGTTATAACCGGTTGCAAAGTGTGCGGGTAGGGACCACGGATTTTCCGGGTTATTTTCTTACCTCGGGGCCCCCCTCATATGCGGGCCCCCCTTTCTCCAGTGCGGGGCCCCCTTTCGCCCGGGGCTCGCCAGGGCCGCCAACACACACACGACACACAACAACCGGCCACCAGCCCAAACACCCCAAACATAGAAAGCATAGGAGATGAACAGGCATAGCAGCAGCAGTGACCCTCAAAGGCACACCTACGGCATTACAGCACAGTATCGCATGCCTCGAGCGCGGCTTCAAACGAACAAAAAATAGGTAAATACATTGTTCAACACTCCGTGGATGGGACGTTTCCCCCCCCGGTTGGTCGCGGTTATAACCGGTAGGTTGCATCAAATGCTGATTTTCGGGTATAACCGGTCGGTTGCATGGTCGAGCCCGGGTTTCTTACATCACTGTTTTTTTAGGCTGTGCCAGACTCTCGCGCTCGGAACTCCTGAGCGTCCTACAGCCCCCGGGTCGGTCTTAGTCACCACACAAGACGTAGCATACACACGGCTCGCGGGGAATAGCTTTACAATTGCTGCTGCGTCACTCTGTGCGAAGAAACCACCAAAAAACTAAATCGGTAGGGGAACGTATGCAAATGTATACCGTATGCACACTGGTCTACCGTAGGTGACATAACATGCCACACACCCTGTGCCGATTCTTAAAGCCAAAATCTCCCACGACGAAGGGGATGCTTAATCCCAGCGAGATGTCGGAACGCTCTGGACGAGAAGGAGACGGTTCCCACACCACCATTTTCCCCACCGCCATTCTTTGTGGTGTGGAGCAACCAAGCTTTGAAAATAGGTCCAGGGTGTGGTATCTTGTGTCACCTACGGTACCGTATGCACACCAACGGTCATTCGTTTTGCGAGAGTCTTTTCTTATTAACATTTTCGTTGTTGGCTCGAATCCTAATTGAATATCATTGACTTGCACTCGCCACCGCAAAAAGCATCGCAGATACACGGACTACTGCAACGTATTGGGTCGGCTACCCCGCGGCTCATTACCCCGCCTTTTCTAGTACAGGCCTGGGCCTGGGTAGTCCGCACAATTTAAGTTTCCTAAGCATTCACTATCTTGGCGGCTTATGCCTTACTAACTCACCGGCCACGGGTCCGGGGCAGGAATAAAAGGATCTTGTTGCTTTTTTTCTTCGCCATTGTCCTCCTCCTCCTGCTCCTCCTTCTCATCTTCCATCCTGAGGTTTGGCAAAGCAGACCGTCGAGACCGTGGAGGTGGAGGTGGGAGTCTTCGTACGTTGGTACACATGCATGTGGCTTCAACATGCGGCATGCGGATTGAAATTCAGAGAAATACAGAATGCACATCAGCGTCGTAGGAGTGGTGTCGTGCCTGTATTCAACATTTCGGTGTCGTAAATTCGATACACAAGTCACCCAGATGTGGAACATTGTTTTGAGCGTAATCATATTTCAGTGACGATGCTGCACAGCTCTGGGGGCGTCCTTACGAACATACATTCTTTCTGCGCATTGTGGCTATGCTAATATGGTGAAAAGAGCCGTATTATATTTTACATGCGCGTGCCTCGTGAGATCAGCGCCCTGTATCAGAGAATCAAGACACCACCTAAGTGGAGACAGGAGCGCTCACAGAACACACGCTTTTTGGGACTATCTATGACTGAGTGTGTGGTGTGCAGTATACGCACAAGTAGTTGACGCATGCATGTACCACTTGTATGTTCGCTGTCAAAAACAAAGCAATATGGGGTAGCAGCAACAATGCTTACAGCCTACGGTGACACCCAACAATACTTACAGCCTAGCTCATTCACAGTCAGCCATCTAGACGTAGTAGCCTATATGTTCTAACGTAAGGATATATGTAGGATACGCACGCGGGACTGCCAGCATGGCCCGTTGAGATATGTAGTTCGGCGGCGGCCGAGACGGAGATCCAGGGGCCAGGCACAAGGGTTATTGTCATTAGTGTTGTCTTGTTTTGAGCTGGGCACAAGCGCGCACGTGCCCCGTGTGATAAACCCCTTTCATCATAATCAAATCCAAAATGGGCCCGGAGCCAGTGAGTACCAACGACATTTTTGCAGTCTCTTCGTTCCGAGACTGGTGTATACCGCTGCTTGTATTCTGCACACCAGCCAATGGATATACCTGAGCAGCCTGCAAACTGTCTGCTTTCTGCAGACGCATATCACCGAGAACGCTCACCCTGGTGGAGATTCTACTCCCCGTTCTCTCTCCTCCCCTCTCCCCCCCGTGCTACTGCCACCGCTGATGTTGCTGTTGCTGCTACTGCTTCTGCTGCTGCTGATGCGAGCGCAGCTTGGGATGACGCCAACGCGGCTGCGACTGCGGCTTCTACTGCTCAGAAAAGGCGAATCGACGTGTAACGGCAAGGTGGGACGTGGCGGGGCATTTGTTTTTGCTCGAACCATTTATTTTCGACGGGGAACCAATCGAAAACAAAACAAGGTACATCATGTTAATGATGCCATAGTACAGACATAAATGGTCGTCGTTGTTCGGCGTTTCACAGAACCCTCGATTTTGACAAACTAGAAAAAGAGTCCCCTATTTATTTTTTCCTGCGAAACATAGACTACACGTCAGTCACGCGCATCTTTCATGAAGAAGGCCGACACACGTCGCAAAACGATTGACAGTACAACAGAGCCGTACTTGTGGACCTAGCGCAAGCCAATGGGATGCAGCGCAGGCTTCGCAGGAGGCACGTATCCATACCGCGCAGCGGCACCCACAGCAACAGATCACTTTTCCTGTAAAACACACACGTTCAATCACGCGCAACCGCATGATAAAGGCCGATGGACGTCGCAACTGATTGACAGCATTGGGCATATACGTGCAGCACACGTCGGTCGTACTTGTAGACCTACCGCAAGCCAAATAGCGGTAGCGCAGCTTTAGGTAGTTTCCCTGGTGCTTTCATAGCACGCACGTATCCACATCACCACGCTGCTTTGCGCAGCAGCAGCACGCACAGCAACAGATCATTTTACCGGTGAAACACACACGTTCAATCACGCGCAGTCGCATGATAAAGGCCGACACACGTCGCAACTGATTGACAGCATTGAGGATAGACGTGCAGCGCTCGTCGGCCGTACTTGCCGACCTAACGCAAGCCAACTGAGGTTGAAGCACACCTTTGGACACACGTACGCATATCTACAGCAGCACCGCACTTGATACAGCAGTACGCGACAGCAACGTTTTCCTTGTCGCGAAATAACTCTCCGCATGACACGAGACAAAGCACCCTACTGCTATGGTCTGGTGCGTGTCCCGATTCATCACAACGAAAGCAGGGGGGGCAACTGTTGCGGCCGCTGTTGTGCGCCCAGCACACCAATCTGGAAACTACTGCTGTACACCAGCCCTGCATATACAATCTTCAGCTTGATCACTTTAAATACACGTTATTTTTCCAACAACACTAAAATGGGTCGTTGTGGAGTAGTAGTCGGGGTGTCGCGTGTAGCGTTGACCCACCCCCAATTCTGGGCCGTACTTGTTGCCCTTTTTTGTCGTGTATTTCCCCATGTCTAGAGTGCTTGTCCACATCTCCTGTGTTGGTTGTTGTTCGTGTGTTTGTGTGTAGGTATGCTGTATAGTCCAGAGATATCGCACATTTTCCACACTACTTGGAGTAATAGTTTTAAGGGGTGTAGTTAGTATGAAGTACTGACTCTTCTTTCGGTTCATCCCCGTGGTGGCCACGGTGCTATGTACTCGAACTATGCTGTATATCGCGCTGCCCTCTTTTTCATTTCTCGGGTTACATGTACTTCTTCTTCCAACAGCAGTAATGCATCAAGTTATGCATACTTCAATCGTCCCTATCTTCAAAACTTCCACGAAATAAGTAGATGTATCGACTACATATTGACGTACCGAATGAAGGATGGGTTGGTGACGCGTGCCTTGGTTGTATTGGACGAATGCTTTGAACACGAAGTTTTTTTCATTACCCACGAAACGAAATGGTCGCGAGGTCCCGAACTACATGTAAATGATTGACAGCATCGACCATAGCCGCGTAGCACACGTCAGCCGTTCTCGCAGACCTACTCAACATCTATCACCTTATGCTCCCCGCGCCCACTGGGGTCGGCGGAGAGCGATGCTTCACCCTGGTTCATGCTTATCAGGCTGTTAGCACAGACGTGAGCAGGAACAAGTGGTCAAAGGGGCCCGTGGATGAAAAATGACATATAGAGGGAGATAAATATTCCTTTTCGGTTCTTGCCTGAAAAAGGTATATACCTGCCGTCGGCTACAAGGTTGAGCTCTGGGGTTAGGTTATTCACAGAGGAGGTGGTGGTCAACAACAGCAAGACTCGGCCCGGTCTCAAGCCGTTCGTTCGTTGATCACAAAAGCGTGTGATAGATGGCGAGACTACCAGGGAAATACTTTAATGCTCACTAGACCTTCGCACAACTGTAGAGAGGTGTACGGCAGTGACAGCACACGAAACAGAGGTGTACAGCAGTACACCAACGGTGGTGTGTAGCAGCGCCCGGGTGTGTGTTTTGTGTGTATGTTGTGCCTCACTCTCGTAAGTCTTGACTATCTCCTCTCGCCTCACAAAAAGAAAAAGTTGTTACAATACCCTGTCTCTCTTCCGATAAACGTTTTTGCAACTTACGTACAAACACAGACCCAACCTCAGTACGCATCAAACAAACACAAGACAACGAAGACATTGCCAGTGTCTCCCATGTACAGCAGTTCCTCCTGCTGGTTAGCCTAACGAGCGGGTGCCAACGCCTATCTCTGTTTCTCTCAGTGACGGGTATTGGCCGTTGCCCTCCACTTAATGGGTTAGCTCTCTTCCGGCTTGAAAAGGCGACTAAAACAACAGCCGACCCAGCGTGTGTTCGTGTAGCTAACAGCAGTCGCGCTGTCTACAAGCATATCAATCTGTGTCTCTTGGACCTCTCTTTGTCTCGCCGTGACCTAACCTATAAAAGCAAGCAGCAGCAGCATCAGCAGCAGCAGCAGAAAGCACTATAATGCAATCGCGCCTGAGTCGGTTGTTGGCGGGAACGCTTGCTTCCCGACCTAAGTGCCGCATAGATGCCCTGGTGTATCGAGGCACCGATCACGGTTTAAGCGGGAAGCAGTTGTGACAGTCAGTAAAATAGGCTACTTGTTGGGCATAAGTGTTGGCGTGTGATCTGGTGGCTAGTCGGTGCAATGGGCCCCAGTCCCCTGGGATTCAATAGACGCATGTACGTACAGACGCACCCCGTGCAAAATGGCATTACCTGGGATTGTCAATTGTTCGTTCACAAGCCTTCCTGACTTTTTCGGGGCACATTTAAGCAGCTTTTTTCTTGCTATAGTCTATGTAAAGAAAAAATGCCACCCCTTTCAGAAAAACACAATCTCTCATCACCGTACACAGGCACCTTTGTTTAATGCGTCGTTCTTTGTGGAAACACGTGAACATGAGCGTGACATACCCGTGTGCCAAGTTGCAGGATATTCCTCCAAAAATGTCCTAACGACGGATACACCGATGTGCTGCAAGACTAACCAACCATCCAAAAGGTCGTGAAATGATCGGATGGCCCCAGACCCTTTTTTTTTTTTTTTTTCTTACTATGGCACAACGAATCCATCTCTATCACAGAAAAGTTGGAAACTGCTGTATGAATCAGTCGCACGCTCGTACAAGTTTGGTTCTAACGCTTTAGGCCGCATTAGGGTCAAATCGCTATGGAAATTGCATGGTATGTACCACTTGCAAAACCCTCACAGGGGCTGGCACGATTTCTGAGCACGCCCCCAAAACGTGTTTTGGGATGGCGGAGCAGCGAGTGCAGCCGAGAATGCCCAAACTGGCACTTATCGGAACGGGGAGGTTGCGGGCAATAGGGGAAATGTCCCTGTATGCTGTCTGGGAAATCGTAGACATACAGGTACTTTCTGACGTGTAGTATGAATCCATTGCTAATCCGTCTCAGACTCTTTTCTATGATAGAGATGGATTCGTTGTGTCATATTAAGAAAAAATAAAAATAAAAAACACGGGGGGGTGTTATCTCGCCCAAGGTCTCCCGAAATGTGGCACGAGAACCGATCGCACACAAGGTTCCATATTGTAACCCAAGTGAGTTGACATCTCATGGCGCCTCGTACGAACAGCCTGTTACACTTTCTACGCTCGCGCGATGCAGGGATGCCTGTAATGTAATGTCACCCTTAAAGCCATGCGCGTTCCCGACAAGAACTGCGTCCCGATGCAGACCTAAGTACACCGAGAAAGAGACGCTCACCCGTTCATTCTGGTGCAGTTTGTTCTCCCGGTTCTCTCTCTTTCTCTCCTTCTCTCTCCTCGTGCCACCGCTGCCGCGGCTGCTGCTGCTGCAGCTTGGTGATGGCGTGTGATCGTGTGGTGCAACGGCGCAGCGGCGCATGGCGGTGAACAATGTGGCGGGTTCTCGACGAAAAGTGTTGCCGTTCGGAAAAGTGGTGCGGCGACATTACAAACACTACGGTAGGACCATCGCAACATACCGTATCATCCGCTCGAGCTCGGTGTTGGGCGGAGCTTGCCACCTTGTGCATGGCATGATCATCGGGTCATCTGTGGGAGTGTTGAACGAAAAAGTGGTCCACGAGGCAATTGCGTCGCAGCTGTCAATTCCTCGATCTACACCTCTGCATGGGGCCTTCGACGGACAGAATAAGAGGAACCCCGCCTATTCATCGGCGGATGCTCGAACTAAGAACCTTGAACACAAGAACAAGTGCTCGGTTCGAGGCAGCCAACAAGCATCGCGCCTCATGCAAAATAAGCGGTTATTATGTGCGGGAGTTAACTGTAGTGCATTCAAATTTCAGCTAAACATAAACAGGTCCCTGAATAACAACGCGAAGAGGGCCAATTTTGTGCCAAGCATTCCCCACGCGATGTACTTGCAACGGGAATCTATATCGGGCACCACTGTATTGAGTAGTTGTGGGGCCGCACCGAGCACAGAGTTGAAGTTGGTTACCGTGTTTGAATAACATGTGGACAGTTTTTGCAGCCCTATTTTGTTTGTGTTGATTTTGTTACACTGTAGATTCAGCTGCAAAAGTGACATGATTGACCCCTTTGTTGGGCATTAGACTACAAATGGTCACATCTCCCCAATATCTGGACAACCCCCTCTTTCAAATTGACCTGGCGGTTGGATGTATGTCTGTTTGGTTTTGGTGGCAGAAGACCCAGGATGAAACCCCGCCAACGCATGAAAAGCATTTGCAACAGCCAAAGGTGAGTGGTGCAATGGGAAAGAGACGCGAACAATTCCTGACGACCGCGTGAAGACTCACCTGACTATTTATCTCTTTGGACAGCAGCGCATGCTGTTGCTTTGCTCTCTTCCGGGAGAATAGCGGGTGGTGCAGACCAACTCCCTCAAAAAGGAGCCACGAACGGCAAATTTTGAATGTACCGGGACAGAGCTTTTAGGAGTTTAATTACGCGAGGGAAGCCCGCCAATACACGGTGAAACCCATTCATCTGTGGGCCACACGCTTTCAAATGTTGCACCTCACTCAATGAATCAATGAAGGAAAGGAGACACCAGAGCAAAGATGCCGTCACCGGGGCAGCAAAGAAATCGCCGTGCATACATTCTGTCATGCGGGTTGTCAACATACCGACGCGTCGGGATGGATGATTGATGGCGATTGCTTTGGGTGGGGTGTTCACGCCAAAGAACCTACCGATAGATGAAGTCAAGAGGGCGAAAAACAACAACGCGGAGGTGCCAGAGCATCATCACGTTACTTGAAGTGTTCTGGCGAGAGGACGGGCGTGCAGATGATACCCATGCATGCTTTTGTGTGATTTTATTATTAGCATCGACCTCGCTAACCGGCTGAATATTGAAAAGACGTCAGTCTCAGTGCGGGTGAAAACCAAGAACAATTCTAAATACCATTAACTTGGACCCCGTGAGGGGGCGGCATGGGGGAGACCAACCTATTCTCCGGATCAAAGACAGAAACGGTTCGCGTGTGTGTGCGTGCGTGCGTGTTTGTGCGATCTCCCTCTCTCTCCTCGCTGTAGCTCTTCTGGCGGGTGCTGCAGCGTGATCGTCATCGACACTCAGTGTGGATTGACAATGCGAAACTTCGTGCACATAGAGACCAGAGTGGTCTCTGCTGCTGATGGCGTCTGGTTTGCGCCAGTTGCAGCGCCCAGGCTCCCGCCTGATGTGTGTCGGTCTCTGAACTGGTTGGTTCGAATGCGGTGCGCGCAGAAGAAAAAGCGGCGTATTTGCCAAAAGTATTCGAAAAAAGACAAGACGCCAAGTAGGCGCCAAGTTAAATAGAGACAGCTGATTGGCGGACGCCAAGTTAAATCTGTCCCGGTGGCTTTTTTGTCGCCCCACGAACGTCCTCTCCCGTGCATTATCCTTCAATCGAGAGTTACATCGCCCGTTCCTCCGGAATAGCCCGACCCGTTGGTTGCTGTTCAAAGCAAGCGGACGAATATCGTCAGCATTGCTCGTCCAAAGCTCGCGTGTTGTTTTATCTTATTGCGTGAGTGTTATGGACGACACGGCACTTGCAAGAGAAAACAATTACAGAGCATACAGGCACTTACGAGACAACGCCGCCGCAGGAAAGAAAATCTTAGGGGAGACCTTTGAAACGATGTCGACAGAAAAGAAACAGCAACACACACAGTACCCCTAAGAAGAAACATGCCTACTTCAACTTGCGTAGACTAGTAGACCTGGAAGCAAAAAAGTGCGGCCAGAAGGGCTGATACAGAAGTCGCCCGAGGGACTGATAGACATATTGCCTGGGGGGCTCAGGTCGCCCGATGGGCTTAGACACATGTCGCGACGTGACTGACTGGGAGACGGAGCATAGGGGGCGGTCATGGCCGTCGATCCTCCCTTCTGGGCTGTCGCATGCTAACACTGGAGGGGTCGTAACGATAGGTACAAAGGGGAGCGGTCCCCCAGTTCTTCTGGCAGCAGCAGCTTCCTGATCTTTCTGTTTTTTTGCCGTCCGGGCCGCAGGCGTCAAACGAGTCCGTGCTGCAGCCGAAGACGCTCGCTTTGGTTGGAGGATGGCGTCCCTGCGAAGAAACCGGAACACACCGATGACATACGGATGTTCCCGAAAGAGGAAGACCGGAAAGAAGTAAATCGAGTACAGAACGGACCTGCAGTTTAGAAAAATTCTGTTAAGAAAAATAGGCGCAACATTTTGCGAAAGGTAAGGGAAAAGGGCTAAGAAACACAGCTCAATCTCGGCCACGACATCAGAAACGTTCCAATAAGAATCATGACGGCGCGATACCCCCAAGATATAAGAAACAAAGGGTAGCTGCTCCTTCCGTGCTCCCACCCCCCTACCTTGCTGAACAACAGTATCTCTGTAGGGGGGAGGGTAGGGGAGAGCGGTTATTTTCGCCACACCGAGAGTTCTTTCTGGTCTATAATGCGACGCATGTCTTACAATGTAGACTAGCCAATGAATAAAATATGCATACGAAGTACCAGAAATAAGAGAATCAGGAGGATGTGCGACAGTCTAAAGGAATAAGAAATTCGTTTTAAGATAATGGACGACTTCGGCTGGTCCTTGGACCCAAATAAGAGATTGAGGCTCAACCCGATTTTGACGTGTCTGATCTGCGGGCCCGTACAGCCAGTAAAAAAGTATGCGTTGAAGGTACTAAAGTGCGTATGTATGTCACGAAGTTGTCCTCTGCCTCATGTGAAGGCATCTATGGTTACCTGCCCACTCGACAAGGTGAACGTTTCCGGTTCGAGTCTCCAGTCGTAAAATTTTGCAAGAGGACGAGTGTGAAGAAACCCCTATAACCCTCTATAAAAAGTAACGAGGAAGGCTGGTGTCGATAGCATAGTGTTCATAAACCGGCAACGTCAACAAGAAGAAGCGCGCGAAAAGAAACAAGAGGAAGAGTGTGTGACTAAAAACAGGACGGTTGATGTGAAGGGTGGTGTCTGCACCCATCAATCTTGCACAAACGCTAACCTCTAGGAGTCTTCGTCGTCTTGGACAGCCTCGTGTTGCTGTGCTCCTCCTCCTCCTCCTCCACCACCACCTCCTCCTCCTCCTCCTCCTACTGGCTGAGGCTGAGCTTGCGCTTCTTCACGCTGCGGGCGGTGTTGGGGTCGCGCTGGAGCGCAGAGTCGCGGGCCTCGACGGGCACCAAACTAGGTACCCGTGCACCAGACAACAGTTGTTGACCATGGCTGGGATACGTCCATGTGTATATCCTGGTTCGCACGCAATTTCTTGGGCGATGGGTCCGACGAATATACAAATTTATCACGCGGACCGGACCCCGAAATCCTATTAGTTGGTCCGACGAATAAGCAAATCTATCACGCGGACCGGACCCCGAAAACCGTAACAGTTAACTAACTAGTAGGAAACGGCGGAATGTCCATTGTAGGACCCGCGGTCCCCAAAGACGCGTTTGAGTTTCGTTGTAAGCACAACGAAGAAAGAAAAACGCTAGGCAGGAGAGAAGAGGGACGGAGGCTACCCAACGGACGGGAAGGGCTTGTTCCCGTCGTAGAACGGACGGAAAGGGCTTGTCCTCGTCGTAGTGGACCTGGCGTACAGCCGTACTCTTGTCATGGAAGGTAGCCCGCGATGTCAAATCCATATGTCGCTAACTCTGTCTGACGGGGCACCCACCCGATGTCAACCGTATTCGGAAGATTTGTTTATCAATGCATACGACAGATAGATCAAAACTACTGAGCCAGACAGTATGAAAAGTCCGTTGTACTGTAGGTAACAACACAGCAGCAGCAGCACACCACACCACACGAAGCGTCGCGCATGTACTGGAGGAAGAGCAGGGGCAACAGGGTAACAGAAAGGCAACTATGTAACTCCCGCCGCCTACAGCAGCACAGCAGTCCTGACTCACTCAAAAGGAAACAAACCACGGTTGGTTCCGAACAAGGCAACAACAAAACTAACAACCATAACTGGCCGGTCCCTGATGGGTGAAAAACAAGCGGAAGCAGCAACACCGCTGCCCGAGAGAGGATGCATACTGCTACCAGGGAGAGAACTCAGCTCCTCCAGAGACGCCCCGATGGAGACGCAGGTCGCACACATGAACTCGCACAAATGCAGCTCGCACACAGGAGCGCGCCGCACGACTTCCACAACATGAACTGAAACTTGTCAGCCCGTTATTTCGTGGACCGACCCCTCCTGCTTGCTACGTAGAACGACTATTTCTCGCTTGCTACGTGGAATGACTATTTCTCGCGAAGAGGACCCGTTCTGTCTGTTCAACGGCCGCACAACAGGGCGAAGCATACAACGATGCCTCTTGTCTGCTGTAGTGGCCGGAAGCTGCTGAAACTCGGGGAGGCGTCATGATTTGCGATGCCCTACCGAGTCATCCCTCGGTTGCCGCACATCGTGTGCTGTAGCTCGAAATCGGCTTTTGAGGCCCGGCCGGGCAAGGGGTGGGCTATGCTAATGAAAATGACACCGACAAAAAAGCTTTTGGTCTGGAGAGACCCAAGCGAGAGCTTGGGAATATTCAAACCCCACGGCAGTGGGAGGTTAGAACACGGAGGTGGCTCCTTGTGGAGACGTGATGCACATACATGCCGTGTAGACGACGCCAAACGGGGTGTGCGAGAAGAGTGATAAGAAAAATATCCCGTGCCAGCAGCATAGACCCTAAGCTCGATCCCTGGGTGCACCACTTGCACCCCAGGGACCCCATAGGCATCCCCGGCGAGCCCTGGGAATTTGGGATGCCTTCTGGGTAACCCTAACCGTAGATACAGGTGCCGGTTTTTCTAGTCGCCATTTTTTTCTCCGCTCCACATACTTCAATCATCATGTGTGTTTAGGACTCGTAGAAAAGTAAAACAATCTATGCATATCGTTTGACGGGTGGTGTGGACTCCGCTCTAGAAGCACCGCAATTCGGTACTGCTCAATGATCCTGACAAAACTATTAATGCCATGAGGCATTGGCAAAGGGTAAGACACTCATGGCCTAGCCTGATCCTACACGCTTAACAGGCTTAACCACAGCATAGGCGCGTAAGCACCCTCGAAAAGGCCCCCTCCCAACAGTGAAGAACAAGGTATGAGACAAACACAATCTTGAGTAGCTGACACGAGCTGTCGAAAAATCCAGTCGAACACAATAAAGGACCCAACCTATCGAACGCCTACAGTAGTGTGCGTGGGATCACCGACCGCACCCGCATGACGGCTTCGCTTCTCGCCACCAAAGCACCGGATATGCCATGCAGCAACGAGAGGGTTTATGCAGGGAGGGACAAGGCCGTGACAACGTACAACAGGCAATTGTTGAGAACACATCCAAACCTACCCGTTCTATTACGCTAGTGGCTATACACGGTGGTGTACAAACGCCACCGTTGTGCCACCCCGATATCCTTCCACCTGGCACTGCCACACGACTTTGAACTCCCCGTTCACAACCGTTCCCTCTTCCCTCTGACGCAACTGAACTGCAGGCAGCGGCTTGCCTAGAGTAATCACCCGCCTGCAATCCCTTGATCCGCGGCATCGCCTTGCCACGTCCAACATGACGTTCTCATCAAAATTGCAAGAGGCGGCGTAGACGAGAGTTGCATCGTCCCAGCGTGCCTCAGCGACTTCGCCCTCAAGCAGGTCGATGTTCGAAGGAGGCGTTAGGCTCGACTTTGGACCTTCCTGCTCATCTGAGCCACTGGCGACTGCGGGAGTGCCGCCCGAGTACACGGGAAAAAGGGTGTGCGCTTCGTCGATGCCTCCCTATACAGAGACGGCAGCAAAAAATCAGGGAGACCGGTGGACAACGCCTATTGGCGACGGATATTGCAATCATTCCCAAGTGTTGCAATGCGGTAAGATACAATGGTTCACTGGTTTCATACTGGGCAGTGTCGTCGAGGTGAAAAGTTCTGGCAGCGCAGAGTGCACTAGCAGATCATTGCGAAAGCGACTACACGTGCCTTCCGAACCAAGGGCGGGCAGCAGCAAACCAAAAAACGACAGACGGACCGACCCGCGGGGCAATCTGAAACATACCTCCGCTGCGCATATCCCTTGTATCTGGCGCAGACTGTAGAGCAGAGCTGCCGTCAAGACGCACACTCCCGCGCCGTATCCGAGCACCAATAATCGGTCATCTGGTGTAGGACGCGGCTCGAGGAAAAAGAGAAGCTTCGCAAAGGAGCGGAAATGCACCTGAATTAAACAAGAATGCGGAAGGCCATATTGCAATTGCATCGACAACGCTTACCGGTTAAACGATGTCAGTGCCAGCGGGAAATATCAAGGTCCATGGAAGGGGGCCGAAATTCAAAAAATTAGCGACGCCCGAGACGTGACAGCCAAAATGAATCGCTATGACACTCCCTTTGGGAAACACACACCGAATGCTTGGCAAATACCCTCGCCCGAACCTAGGAAGCCATTGCTGATGCAAACATCCGAGGACAGGAAACAAAGGAATGCTTTCAAGCCCAGCTCAAGCCAAGGTATCGATGTACAGTGTACACCTCCCAATGCGATATGCGCACACTCCCCAGACAAAGCAGTTCTCGAATGAGCAGCCAGAAGAGTCAAAGAAAGAGCAACACACACACCAAAAATATCATTGCTTCACACGTGCCCTCGTCCGAACATGTGGTTGTGTTTTCGTCCCATCTATTCTTCTTACCAATCTACGTCTTTCGGTAAACCTTTGACGTGCCAGCTGGGATCACATAAAAGGAAGTTGAACACAAAAAGTTTTTTCCTCTCCACCTTTCTCGCTGTCATGCTTCCCTCCAAGAGTCAATGTGAGAGCGGCTCAACAGTTCCTTCTCCGTATTTATGTGTACTCGACTATATGATTTCCAATCCTAAATTGTTCACGTTTCACTCCAGAGAGAATCGAACCCACAATCTGAGCGCCAGAAGGTTACCAACTGAACCGTCGGCGCGACCGGTTGTAACATACGCTCCGTTTTACAAACTGAACTTCATCATCAAACTTTGTGCGAACATTCTCCACTTCCAAAACGAAAACAAAAAACAACGTTTCGGGGTCTTGGCAAGTCCCAAAGAGCTAAATACCAAGAGCAGCTCTATTTGGCTCTTTTCCTTGCTTGAGATGTTGCGTTTGATTTTGAGGCAAAGCCATGGTTCCGATGTGATAAATCACCGCGACGAGCATCGTCGGCGTTGCCTGTCTGAAGCTGACATATTTTTGAGCGGGTTTAATTAGCTGCTGGCTGAGCGCACTGCGTTGTGGACACATCACGACCCGATGGCGGATGGAAACAAAAAAAGAAACTACGGATGCTTGTGGAACAACCGCGGACTAGATAATCCCGTTGCTAATCAACCGCGGACTCTTGTCTGTGGAAGAGAAAGGGTATGGTGATTCGCCCGTCACCATTCGCTGTGGTGACATTGTAGACAGTCGTCCCGGTCGCTGCTCAGCCAGTCAGTCACATACCTTCTAAGCGTGGCCACAGGTCAAGTACCCGAAGGAAACATATCGCTAAAAAATACATTGGTTGCGCAAAAAAGTATATACCTCAAAAGGCATAAAAAAACTATCCAACGAAGAGGAACATCTTCTGTGGTTATGATAATGCCGTTTGGGTTCTGATGTACGTTTGATATTTCACAATTTTGTGGGCATAGACTTTCGCAACGAATGAATCCATTCATCTGAATCCCTCGATGAGATTCAACATTTTTAAAACAGGCCATTCAACAAGGTGACAAACAATGAGCGACAGAAATCAGCGCGCACGGTCGTACATGGCTGCACACTTGTGACGTACGCTACTACATCCGGAAATCGAACAAACTTGGCGACTGGCCATGATTTCGGACGCCCTATCGAGGCATACTCGAGATGTTACAAACCGTGCGCCATAGGTCGAGATCGGCTTTTGAGAAACGGTGGGGGAATCGGAATAAGAGGGTCGGTCGGTTTGCGACAAAGTTGAATTTAGGTCGGAGAGGTTGAAGCTTACAGCTTCAGAATTGTGATAACCCAACTAGGCTCATGAGCCAAGGCTGGGGGGTGACTAGAGTAAGAGCCTCTCGCCAAAGACATGGTCCAAGAAGCTTCGTTGCAGTATTTTACTTCGACGAACGGCGGCATAATGTGTCAAACTTCAGTGCACTCGGTGGAAAGCGAATGTGCGAACCCGTTGCCTTGCGTGACGGAGGGCGAACGTCCAAACGAGGACGGCAACAAATGGTGCGCAGAGCAGTAGTCAATGGTAATTGATTTTAGCATACGTCTCGGGACGTCCGCACCTGTGAAATGGTTCCATCCTTGCTTGCGCTCTTGGATTTCGTCGCTGCAACTATGCAGCTCAAGTCGTTCTCGGCGTTGCTAACCCTTGCATCTTCTATGGCCCAACCCCTGGTTGGGTCATCTGTTGCGGCTCGAGCATTCTCCCTTTCTGGCGCACTGGCTGCCGTTGCGGTGAAGATCTGAAGAGCCATACGTTCGCCCAGTTCTACCTTCACGCAGTCGCGGGGTACAGGATAATTTTTTCAGGTAACATGCTAGCTCAAGCTCGCGCGCGGCCTGTCCTGGTATAGGGGAGAAGCCGGAACCGCAGCTTCAAGGCGCTGTATTTCCCATAGGAAGCACGGAGCATCGACGGGGCATGTGTCATTATTGTCGTCAGCCGAAACTGCAGTCTATCCCCTCGGATCGAGGGCGAAAGTGGGTGAAGCCGCCATGTTTCTATGAACGCCCGGACAACGATCCAGGAGCAAGAGCAACAAAGACCATTCCTGTAAGTGTGCACAACAGTTTCAGTTGGCATTGGGAGTCACACGGGGCACAAGCAGAGCGGAGGACTCACCTGTGCTTTGGTCACCAAATGCAACCCATCAGGAAACATGGGTAGGCCAAAGGTATCCGTAACCCATACGCCAGCGATTCCCGTCGAAGACCCCGCAAAAAGTTGCGCATCTCGAACCTACTAGACAGGAACGATGCCCACGAGAGAACACAAATCAGGACATCAGGAAAGAAAACACACGTGAAAATAACAATCGCTCGTCTCTCTGCGGCACACTACACAACCGCGTGCCGCGCCAAATACAGATTCAGACACGCGGTCAGTTGAGGGTATTTATTCCTTGGGTTTCAAACAGTCACGCTGGAGTTGAGGTTCATTTTTGGGCGGGGCTGGAGTATGTTACGGCGTTGATATTGGCGTGTAGTACAGGTGGAACGACACGGAGCATCTTGATGCTGGCGAATTGTTGGTTTTCTTATGGAGGACTGGGCAGACAAGGAACGTTTCTGGGGAAAGCTTGAGGAAAACATGGTTTGTCAGCTATGGTTTCGTTGAGGTATTAAAAGCTAAGTTTGTTGTCGGAAACGGAATAAACTGACGTTTGTTGCTGGAACGCAAGAGTTGGAATGCAATCTTTGTTGGAAAACCGGGGCCACATACATGTAGAGCGCATTTCGCGTGCCCCCCGAATCTTTGGACACCAATGGAGAGAGCACACGTGTGCCGTAGTCGTCGGTTGTTGCGCTCGTGAGCGCGAGAGAGGACTTCGGAGTACGTGAGCACGCCGAAGGATTGAGGCACTGGCCAACACAGACAGGTGGCCACAGGAAGTAGGGTCTTTTCCCGCCAACCCACCCCTTTTCTTTCGAAGGTGGGGGAACGGAAGTGGCATGAATCCCTTATTTCCTTTGGCTAGGTATCTAGAATTTGTTAGGGGTATATTGTGGATGACGTGGTTGAATGGTCGAGTACCATTTGGGGACTTGGTCATTCCAGACCCCCGCGTGCAGTAGCAGTAGTCGGAGTCCCCTGCTGGATACAATAGTTGACTTGCGAGCAGAGAGAAAGAGAGAGACAGGTTTAGGATGGGGGAATGAGGCGCGAGGTTGGGGTGTTTCTAGCGCCGGTTCTTACCCCCTTTTTCTCTCTCTCCACCCTTGGTGATCTAGAAACCGATAATGATGAAGCAACTCGAAATAAAACAACGAAGGTAGGAATGGGAGGGCCTCGAGTGAAAGTGTGCACAAACAAGAAACCTGGATCCCTGCCTGGGGTCCTTTCCACCTGGGGGTTGGCGCGGCTCAATGACTAAATTAACGATTGTGAAACTTCGGAAACCATCAACCTCAACACAACATTCTTGGGGCAAAGGTCATCGACACCCTTGACACGTCAGGGCGGTGAAAGAGTTGTGTTCGATACGTGAAGAGAAGATGGTATGGATTTGTTTCTTTAAAGAACGATCGGATCTCAAGAACGGTTCATTTTCAGTTCTAAGACGGAACGATTAAAAGAGTGTTTTCTTTGATGCAGTGATAAAAGATTTTCCGCCGGTCCACTTATTACATATAATTGTCTGGCTCAATCCCGGATAGACTGGTTACTTTCAAATCCGTCTTCGGGTGGTACGGAACCCAAGTTCTCGAAACGAGGTGGACTCGCACACACGGCGCTAGCCCGTGTGGCCCCAATCCCACACACCCCACACGCCGTCCCGCACCGCGTTAGAGAGAGACAGAGACAGACAGACAGACAGGGAGACAGGGAGACAGGGAGAGAGAGAGAGAGAGAGAGAGAGAGAAAGAGAGAGAGAGAGCACAAATCCCACGGACGGTGGCTGCACATCGTTGTTGCACATGGCTGAATTTGACAAAATATCGGGGTGTCTACGGTGTAGGGTACACTCCCGAATGTTGTAGAATCTCATACATACGCACAGAGTAAGTAGCGGCCTTCGGTTCCATGTGCTCGATTCAGCATCTCACAGCACAGACAATACTAGCAGGCGCGATGTTTGTGTTTGGCTTGCGCATCACTAGCAGGTTAGCTCGCATGTGGTGTGGCCACGTCACAGCAGCAACTGGTAACTGCCAAACGGCGGGTCGTTGGGTTGTTGCGCTGCTTCACAGGTTCTCTGCTCTTTTTTCCATCTCTGTTGCTGAGGCACATGGGGCAATTTGAGTTCAGTTCATAAAGTGACGTACGAATTGTGATTCGAGTCCTTCCAAAAGAGAATACTTCAACACGAGGAAAACCATCTTCGCAAAGACGAAGAGTACAATACAGTGCGGATAGTTGTCTCAAGCAGTGCAGGTGAAGTAATCAGATCGTCAGCAACGCCAGACAAGGGTGCACCTGTTGGAGGTATGGAAGACGGGCTGTCGTGCCGGTGACAGCAACCGTAAATATGTTCAGATCCGGATATCCCAAGCCCCTGACGTCCTCGATCAGCGTCTGAAAGCGATCGCCGTACGTTTCAGCACGGTCCTCTTTCGCCGCATCCGTTTCACCCTGCCGTCGTCGAAAACCAGCAGAACGAAAGCAGTCACGAGCCAAGCGAGAATATTCTAGAAGAATTGCCAAGGACACAGGAATACGGGCGCGAATACGCACACGATGTAGTAATCGGAGACTCTCCAAATCACCGCTTGCGTGGTCCGAGCGAATTGCTTCAGCAAAGTATCAATAAAATTGTACTCAAACTGAAGTCTTAGAAAGTACCGAGAGCACAACAACGTGTCCATCGATATTTTCAGGGTTAAAGTCGGCGCTACAAGTGCAAGCAGCACGATGCAACATATCTTGTGTTCAAGGATATGGACATCATCATGGGGCGGGTACATCTGCTTTCGTGCCCACGTAAGCGAGTAGCCCGGGATCCACGCGAATTTACTCTTGAAGTATATTGTCAGTTGAAATTTAGTTGTTGAGATAGCCCGGGCAATGTGTCCCGTGCTATTGAGTGGTCACCACGCAAGCGAGCGAAGCGACAAAAGCTAAAACCAACGTGGTTTCGAGGGAATCCAAGAGAGAGAATACCCACGTTCGATATCTGCTACATACATGCAATGGTCGGGTGCGTACCGCTCTGCCCAATATCATCACAACTGACTCGCATCGCGAGCATCAATACGAAGCTGCATGCCGGCACCTCATGCAATACGTGATTCTCGACAAGCCGTCAACTCTCAGGGAGAATAGTTTTCGTGGTACGCCGACACACCAACGCCCTTTCTTCTCGGAAACCCGCGAGCTAGCCGACAGGAGCCGCGTCTTCACTCATAAGAGCCACAATTATATTTTACAGTAGCACAGCAACCTACAACGACCTGCCCATTTCTGCAGCATCTTCTTCAGTGCGACCGTCGTCAGAACGACTAGCCCATCTATTGAACGGCATGCCAAAAATAATGCAATGTCCTGATTATCATGCGCCCTTGGATCATCAAAACTGCCACGCTAACTCCTTATGCCATCTCAGGACTTCCCGCATCTTCGCTTTACTAGATAACTTCTATTGGTGGCTCGGCATGAGCGTCTGCACTCGCCGGTAGCTCTCGTCATTCCCTCAAGTGTCAAGCTCGAAAAACATCGCGTCACACTGTGTGCTGGCCCATCCTCTCCATACCTCTTCCCGCTGGACCAGGCGTGCCGCCGTGAGGCAACGCCTACACTCTACTGTTCACCCATCGCTTCAGCCGTCGGGCCCACATGTGTGCCGTGTTTGATGCCAACTTTACATCTGAAGGCACTGCAGACATGTTAGTTAACAATCATATCCCTCTTTGGGGTTGTCCCAAAACCGTCCTCCCGGATGGAGGGCTGCAGTTGCTCCTAATTCCCCTACTTTGAGTTCGCGAAGTCGCGACGAGCGCTTTTTTTTTTGTCTTCACTTCAAATCAGCCCTCACAGCACTAGTGCCGTTTACTCCAACCGTGGTCACACAGAAGAGCCCCTCTCTACCCTCCCCTCCTGCGGTACTGTGCCTTCGATTTTGTATGCGAGAAGAGTTCAGCACTCTCTTCCCTCTGTGTACACACGAACTAGCGCTGTCTACTAGGCCAGGAGCGGAAGCGAGGTAACAACTCACTTTGCGATGCACATGTCCTAAGAGTGAAACCCTCTCTCAATTGGGCAGGCCCCTTCAAGTACAGGCTATGGGCTCTGCGAAAAGGACCCGGACAATCAAGACAGCTGACAAGCTGCTATTCCTCGATCTTCCCTCCGACATGCCTTGCGCCGACCCCAACTGCCACGTCTCTGCCGCCCGCTGCCAACCGTGTTCCAGTTCTCGCAACAATGACGATATGCCACGCTCCCGGCCCGCCGGATGGACACAACACGACTGCCGCACCCACACCTCCAAATCTCCTTCTCTCCAAGTTCGGAAGATGTATGTTTCGGCTCCCGCACAACGAATGCACGCAGAGAAAATCGCTGGATACCCCGTGGCCGCAGTGGTGCCATCACCGTGCTGTGAGACACACTCGAAAGGACTGCTGTGCCTATGCTGGGCGCGTGAGACGGACCTGCACCATTCTCGTCAATATGTACTACTCTAGTGGTCAAGGATCTCCCCACCAGTGCCTCCAACCGAAATTCCTCTAGCGCACGATGCGTATCGGCGCTGCAGCGCGGAAGCTCGTTCGTGCCAAAGCAGAGCGATCATCTTCCCCGGGATAAAACTACGTATCACGCGAGGTGTGGTTCCGCAAATCCCGTGAATCTGCACTTCCCGTAGGTGCAAGGCCCGAGATGCACAATATGGCCGCGTGGGTCCCATATTGCCAAATACCATCACAGCAGTCTGAGAACGTCCTCCTGCTTACCTGGTACCAGAGCATGCCACCAAGATGGCTACCTTCCGGCGCCGCCTTCAATGCTTCGTCGACCCTCGCCGACATCGCTCCGAACAAATTTTTCGAGCCTGGTTTATACCCCCAAGGCTGGTTTCCCTGGACCTCACCGTGTCGTGTAGGTAGCTCACAATCACCTACTTCGCCTGTGGATGGCCAAGCAAGCGACAGTATCGTGACTAGCATGCGAAATAGGGGCAGAGGCCGGCTAACTTACTGCGCTGGGACAGCAACAGGTCGCGGTCTGGTAGATTACGATACATCGGAACCGAAGCATTCTCAAACAAAATATGTTGGGCGAGGTCGAGTCTTGATAAATTATCCACGGTTTGTACGGAACATCTCGTGGTGCCACGCCTGTTTAAAGTGTATCTTTGCACCCTTTAGAGAGTGTAGACGATGCAAGCCCCACTTCACCCCGAGTCCGTTGACCTGGCCTCATGTTTGAAGGCGGGCTAACCGGTGGTGAACAAATTTGCAACCACCACCTGCGGGGCAGGAAAGACGACAGCAGCTCCTGCGTCAAGATTTCGTACCAATCGAGTGTGTTCGCTTCCTACGGGACAAAACTAGTGAACCAACTCCGCGCAGAAGTTCTACGGGTCCCACCTTCGTAACTTTTCTGCCACTCATCTAGCGATGCACCCCCAATGGCGCACGGCACGAGCCCGATGGTTGGGCTCTGAGGAGACCGCGACGAATAGGCCTTCCGGAGCTCGAGCAAAGCACAGACGCAAACCTTTGGGGGGAGTGAGGTGAACAAGAGGGATGAGAGGCGAAGGCATTCGATTGATGCCATTCTGCCCGATAGTCAACATCTACAACGCAAGCAAAACTATGTTCTGGTGGTAACGTTCAGCGCCAACTCACATCTACATACGTTCGAAAGGTCTGCGGGCTACATAGTCCACAACGAGAAGTCTCACGTTGTTGTTCGCTGCTTCTACCGCAGTTGTTGCCACAGCTGCTGCTACTACAACGACCATGATAAAACAACACAGCGCTTGACTGGATCATCCCTTCTCAATGTTGTCGCACTATCTCACGGTATCTTTACCTACATATTCACCGCATTCACGCCAGCTCGTTTCTTTCGGCGGTTGCTGGTAGCGTACATAGAGTTAAGATCCTTACCAGGGACGGGCCAACTCCACAGCGGTGTTGTTTGCGAAGATCAATGTCTCGATGTAGTGGCTCGACCGCTGGTCTCCAGTCCCCTCTCGCGTTGAAGCACATCACTGCATGGTGGTGAACGGTATTTAGCGATGAGCACATGCGTGAACGTTTCTGCATGAAAGTAGCTGGTATCCGAGGCAGACACAAGGCGAAACACTCGTAATCGTCCAACAGCCAAGGTTCTGGATGAGAGAGGGATGCCTGCCTCGCTGGTGACATACCCGACAAAAAACTTTAAGCCATTGTAGAAGAAGAGCGTGGAGAAAGTGCTGCCCAGGACACCATGGACTCATGTTCTTGCATAGAAATCGTTGTAATGTGCTTCGAGTAAGTTTGCTGGTGTTTGCTGGGTAATGTCCTCCTCATCCTCCCGGGCGTGGCGTAGGGTTCATCTGGTCGGCAAAAACTACTGAGTACAGTACAGTGTGCGGACGATGACAATGCCCCGATTCCGCCTGGGGGGTAGATTTTTCTCAAGTACTTTTGTTTGTGACGCAGTTTTTAGTGAAGCACTGCGTTCCATTCTTTCTGTAGGGAGGGACTGTCCTCGCTCTAGGTGGTATGATTTCGTGACGATAGAGTTGTGCCGCCTTATTCGACACAAGCTCGTTTCCGACATTTGACAACGCCGTTGTTGACGATTGCTTACAGCATATATCTGCAGGGAAAAAAACGTTCACTACCCACAACACCGTTTTCAAAACACGAGGACGAATTTTGTCCACGAACTTTTCAACCATTATTTGTTGACGAATTCATCATTTTATGAGGCACATCCCGCGCGTACAACACGAAATACTCATTGCTAAGGACTGAGGAGGTTGAGGGCAGTAGGTCCCCGCGTCCAGAGTACTTACAGAGGTAACAAAATATATTTCACGGAGCGCTCACGTGCAAGCGGGAGAAGCCGGGTGTCTCTAATGCATACATCAAGTTAAACTTTGACCCTGCACTATGCGCACCAGGGAACCTCGGCTTACGTTTCTTCTTGGGTAGCGTCAACGACAAACGAATCTTCTAGCACATCCCAGATCTAGGGTCGACAGTTGAGGCCGACCGCAGCAATCGATAGGCGCCACCCAAACCTAACGATGTATTCTGATCACTTTGGAAATCACGACGATTCGCGTATGTGTGTCCGTGACGACTACAGGACTTGGAACCAACGGGAAAGTGGGGTGCGACAAAGAGTATGCTAAACCCCCTTGTGGAGCATGGTTCGGGAATTTCGGGGTGGATCTTTGCTCCGACATAAATATTCAGAGGGGTGTTTTGGCCTGATTACAAAGTTATCCGGGAAGGACCCTTAGCGTTTTGTACCTCCACCCGTGAGGGAAGGTAGCTCGCACGAGGGTACAACACACACCGGTGCCGAAACAGCCCCCGGCTGCTACCGCGAACAGCTACCGTGCATGCAAGCCAGTGTGGCTTCTACTTCGGAGGTGGTTCCGCCCCTCCTCCTGCGTGAGATATCGCCGATGATGAGCAACAGCAGCACAGCAACCAACACTCCGCCTAGAAACCCAACGGCTCCACCCGTCAGCCGCTTCTTCCATCTGCATGTACTGTAGTAGCAGCTGACAATCTCGGCCAAAGGCAAAGAACGACAGAGAACGGACCCAAGCCCTCAACCCACGGGGCGAGGACAATCTCTTGTAGACCCGCAGCCCCGGACCTCTTCGGGCACCGTGAGCACGCAAGAAGTCCTCCTCATGAGTCTCTCTTTCATCCATATCCTCTCTCTTGCTCCAAAATCGGCTGCATGTTTCGGCCAGGGGTTCATCGAGGCTTCGTTATTGTGTCACCAGTATAAGCAACTACCGCGAGAGGGATCTCCTGAAAGTCGCAGGTGGTGTGTGCCTCGTCTGTGTTGTGTCTGCTACAGTGCGCCGCGTGTCTTGTTGTCCGTCCAGAATACGTGCATGCGGTACTTCAGCTGCCCAGTCGGAGAGAAGGAAAGGCGCACGCTCGCTGTGCCTGTGTGTGTCGGTCGCTCTACCTTTTCGTTGAAACACATCCCACCCACACCATAGCCTATGCGCAGACGTGCGTATTCACCCCAGTTCACTGGCAGCAGGTAGTGGTTATGTAGGTCACCCGTGTCTCGAATTTTTCTTCCTCTACAACAACGTGCCGTGTGGAGTGTGTCGCAGTGGTGTATATGTGTGCGCGCACACCAAGGTGTGCACACAGTCGGAATACAGTAGACGTCGTATTTGTGGAACATTAACCACGGAACAGCCATTTATCGGATTCTTTCCGCGCCAAGATAACGGGAGCAGAGTTTGAAATACCAACGACACTTCCGTGGATATTCCTGAACCATGGTTCCGGACAGGAATAGCCAAATAAACACGAAGTACAGCAGGGGGGGGCGTCAATATTGCCGGTTAATTAGTGCCGACGGCCCTGTATAGCGCCGGTGAAATTGCCGAGCGCAGCCTGAATCACCAAGTCATTCTGTGCATTGAACAGCGCGGTTCCTCTGAATAGCGCCGGTCGATGCGCCGGGCACGTGCCGGCGTTATTGAGGGCCCTTCACTGTACCAAGGAACTAGAAACGCGAGTTTGAATTATGCCAAGTGAGGTGAAAATGAAGTTCTTCGCCAGTGCGTGGCATCAACAGAAAAACAAACTACGTATTTACCCGTATTGGCTTGGAGCCACATGTGTTCACGGCGGGGCTCAGGGGCCGGTGCTTGGCAGCGTGTTGCTGTCTGTGTAGTGTGAATATTTCCGCTGACTAACGATTGTTCACTTTTCTTCTTGTGTACGAACCAACAGGGGCCGTCTCCCCCCGGCACAGAAGCGCACCTCTTCGCGCTCGCCGCACGTCTGTGCCTTGTGCACCTAGCTACACCAAGGCGCGCTGTGTGGGCGGGGCTCCTCGCTCTACTGGTACGGTATGCTACATACTGTCAACGAGCATCGCAGAGTAAGCGCTGTAGTCTAGACTACAGCAGTTGGTGTCGATCGCTATTGCTAACGTACCACGCGGCTGATTACCTCGCCCCAACCGTAGGCAATGCATATACATGTAGACTATGCATACAGTACGGGCCCGGAGATAAGAAACGTTAAAATCGGGTCGAGGCTCAATCCCATACTTTGGGTCGAAGGACCAGCCGAAGTCATTCGTTTGCTTACAACGCGTTTCTTATTCGCATCCTCCTGATTCTCTTATTTCTTTTTTGTTGTTTCTGGCTAAGAATACAAAAAAACACCAAAACTCATGCAGCAGCGGGAAAGCAGCCGGCGGAGGCGCGGAGTAGCTAGCTCGGAGGCGTGGGGACCCGCGACAATAATCACTCTTCTCCCCCTCGTAAGAAAAAAAACACTGCTGTTCAGCTCGGTATGGGGGTGGTTGGTGGGACGTTTCTTGTTGGACACACTCCCCCAGCAACAGTTGTCTCGTACTCGGAGTATGTAATGGGGTATCGCACGATCGATCATGTTTCTTATTGGGACGTTTCTTACATTGTGGCTGAGATTGAGCTGTATTTTCTTACAGTAGTACTCTAGTCCTTTGTTCTTATTTTTCGTAAACAGCAGTTGAGCTGCTGTACTTGAGGGTATGTATACAACACTTTCCCGCGAGTCAGTCATGCAATAAGGGTCCCTCTGGTTTGCGGCCTTTTACACCCCTTCCCTCGTACATTCATGGCATCCCCCCACGGCAATCCCGAGGACGTGGAAGGCCCCCACTCCGGCCTCGTACTACTGTACACTGTACAGCAGAACTGACAACCCCGTGAGATTTGGAACGTAAGGGTAATGCGTGAGATTTGGAATGTACGAGGGAGTTTGGAAAAGTACCGCAAGGCGGGCCCGTGCAGGAGTTCGTCCCCGTCGAGGAGTATCTTCAGGCTCTTTAACAATACATACGGAGCACCGACGGCCGCACGATGAAGCCGTTTCCGAACCCTCAACAGGCAGGACCTCCCCCTCCTGAGGTCGCAAGGCATCAGGAGGTACAGACATGTTGCACGCATTGGCAAACATGCAGCTGCTTGCACTCACCATTATCGTTGGACTGGTACCGGGCCGGCAACTCTTCACAGTTGCCTCGCCCAGCCATGTTTGACTGTCCTGCCAAGATGTAGATTTCCATGGCGCTGCGGTGGGCAAGAGAGACACAAAATGCGTGTTTGGGCGTCTAGTGTTTGGCGTTGCTCACCTGCTGCTGCTGCTCACGCGACGCATGCCTGTTGTTTCTACTGTTTTCCCGAGAAGCTATCCCGCCGCATATTACTGTGATTGGTCAGCCAAAAACGACTCTCTCTCGTGCGAGCTCCGATGTAGATGGTAGTTGCTTTCTCCACACACGTCACGTGCCTCCGTCCGCCGGCGCGGACAGAGGGAAGGGGCTAACCCACTATATGGACCAAGCCAAGGTTGTTCGGGTTACACACGGAGAGCATGCCCACTTCGTAGCTCTTTTCAACGGATTGAATCCAACAGAACTTTCACGGTAAGCGCGGACACACTGCCCTCTACACCCTGTAGACAAGTGTACATACCACACCAGTCGCATTCCTTCACGGATCCGTACCAAGGCCGTCGGTGGGATTAAGCTAACGTTTCATCTTCGGAGAGCTAGAGAGAGAAGGAGAGGGGGGGTGGGGGCCGGGGGGAGGGATTGATTGGTAACACCGTTTGCGGATTCGGACTCGAGAATCATGGCTAGCAAGACATGTCTACGAACACTATGTACCATTTTTCTTTGCCCTCGGCGTCTGTCTCTCTCTCGGGTGAAACAGCCTGCTTCAGGCAGCATTCGAGCTGCGACAGCATGTCGTGGGCCTCCTAGCCCCCGCTTCCGATGACTCTGGACTGAAACACGAGCACGGAGTCGTCGTACCCTTGTCCTTGGCCTGCCGAGCGCCGCAGGTACACATGGAAGATTGATATATAGTCGTTTTCATCCTTGACGGGTAGACTGGTGTGTTGCTGCACTCGCCTGCAAAGTTGATTGTAAGCCGCAACCGCCGTATCTGTGTACTGCTGTATATCCAAGTGAGCTCCAACCCTCGTGCACACTGCTTTAGCTACCGATGCCTTGATATCGGGCCTATGTCTAGGACGTGTGGGTTCTCGGCTTGTTTGTTGTCACTGGTGATTCACCAGAGGTAAATCTCCTTTTGGTGCTATACTGATACCACGTGTATCAATCAACTCCAGTTGTAGCAATAGGGCATTGGTACTCCGTGATCTAGATCCACCAAGATACATTGTGGATACCGTAGAGTGGGTGACCTCGTAAACCAACTACATGTTGCAGCAGTGTGGGTGTATATCTCTCTCGGGAGAGAGAAAAGTACACTTCTGCGGCGGTAAGCGATTAACTACATAGTTCGGGGGTACAGCAGTATGCACAAAAAGGGTAGGGACTGACTGCTTGTCCCTCGCGTAAGAAATCGAAGGCACCACCGGGGGTGCGGTGGGACATAAGGGTGAAGAACAAAGAATAGCTGGTTTAGTTTCTACCCTGTGTGTGACCATCGGCTGACCCATGAGATCGGTCCCATGAAGTATATACCAAAAGGTGTAGACTGGCGCCAGGATAGACGGTTAAGAAAAAAACACCAAGCGAGGACCCGCCTGCGGTACGACGGATTCCCAATCCGCGGCAGAACTGATACTGGAGTTGGTCGCGGGCCGGGGGTGATCGTTATGTGTCAACTGATCTAGTCACCCAGACAGGGGAGGAAGAGGTACCAGGGAAGGGGGGAACTAATATGACGGGTAAATGCCGAGAAAACCAAGCAATGGGTATCGTTTCAAACAAGCGCATGGTTCCGCTTCCCGAGCCTGGTTTGCCAACGCATCCTCTGCTGCGTGCTACGCTTTGCTGTGCTGCGGTGCGTTCTTGAGGTCGTGGTCACGCGCTCAACGACAGATACTAGCAATCAGGTTACGCGTGAAGTTGTCCTCGACGCACCCCTGACACGGTTCTGTTGACAGCGTTCTGGCGGCTCAACGCATGGCACCCAAGGCCTGTCTTCTCTACAAAGAATGTGATATTCTCGTAAGCTTCACACCACCTGTCAGCTATGCCAACGGCAGTGCTGTTGGTACTTGGATTCACTCGTGAGTGAATAGACCAAGGCTGCACTGTAGATGAACGTCAGATGACCGGTGCCTGATGCCTGGCAGATGCTCGGGGATCGCAGCTATTCCCTACTCTTGAGTGACAAGGAAGTCTCCTGGAAGAGGAACAAAAGTCATCCCGGAATACCCTCGACTCCAACCCAAGGTACAGTGTGTTATTTCTTTCCTGACGACAGAAAACACGTGGGTGCATTTCGTCCCGCATGTGGTACGCCCTTCAGTCCAATCGCCCGCTTGTTCTCTTGTAGCCGCCCCTGGGTTGTGTGTTTCTCTCTGAACACATGGCCGTTTGTCAACAGCTCCAGCTATCATGAAGAACCGGAATTTTCCAACCTGATCTAGAGGATTTGTGACGTCGTTTAAACGTTCACCGGAAGTAGAGATATGGCTGTGGGCTCTCGTTCGACCCGAACCTGGGCGCTGAAATCCTGATGTGCTTCGTCACATGAATTGTATCAGTAGACTGAAGGGTGTGCTGCTCAAATACTGCGTTTTGGATATTCCCTCGTGCGACGGTTGGGATGGGTATCCTGTCTTTTCCGGCCCTACAGGTTACCTTTGCCTAAAGATTGGCATTGCTGATGTGGAACCAAAGACGCGTGATGTTTGATGCCCAGACTGGGCTTCGTCACTGGGTTTTAGATTGTGCGGGCCTGATATTCGTCCGCCTGCACCCCCAACCTGGTAGTATGCGAAAGCGTTGCAGCCTCTTGCAGGTATCAAAGCAAACCGTGGTCTGCGTGAAGTGCACAAGCGGTGTCAAAGGTCTTGACGTAGTTATGTGTGGCGGCAAAACTGGGGAAGTGGAATAACACGTTTCCCAGAAGAAAGGAAAGCGTTCGTTTTGGAGACTTCTTCTCCCATGTTGTGCCGCCTGGACGAGTCCATGGGCTCTGTACAAGATTGGTCGATGCATGTCTGCGTGTCCGCCGACGCACAGCACAAATTTGTGTGCAGAACTACCGAAACATGACAAGAGATGGTAGATCTGCCAACTTGTAGTTTCCGCATGACCCGGTCAGACCTCAGATGTGCAATCGTTCAAAGGCGAGGAATAAGGGCAACTCCCGACACTTTGTTTCATCGTACGACCAATGTCCCGGGGTATATTGTTCGTTGCAACCGTACTCCAATGCTGCAAAAGTGTTTTGGCTGCATGGGCATCTTTCGGTGTTTCGGAGTTAGCGGCAGTGTACTGCTATCGACATTATGTAAAACCTTTTGAAATCCTTCAGGAGCTTGTTGTCAAGCAATCGGGCTGCGCAATATTCGTGTCCACCCTAGCGTAGAGTTGTCGCTAACCGGCTGTCGCTTGTTGTTTGTATCGGAAATCGGTTTTTGATCATTTTCGCACAGGGTCTCCACTGGGTGGCGCCTCACCAATCTCTGTCACCGCATTCTCATCCGCTGAAGCAATCGGAGTAGGCGCCGGAGGTGGTCAAAAGTCAGCTTGTGGGACGCTTTGGGGGGCAGAGGGAGAAACAGAAAAACAGGGGTGGAGGCCTGGCGAAGAGGAAGAGGATGTCGAGGAGGATGAGGACGGCGAAGCGAAGGGGATGGGCGATAAAGCGAGGATCGTGGCGTTCATCCGTCGCATGACTTTCAATGTAGGATCCACCGTCGAGAATAGTCAAGTTGACAACAAGACCCCCTGCTCTAGTGTGTAGGCAGACTACGACACGTTACGGGAGGGCCTGGAGTATTGCTTCAAATACTCTGCTGTGAATCGGTTGTTACCTGCGCTTCTTGTTATTTCTCATGTTGGGTTTGTTATTTCTTCTTGTACGGGAATGAATCGATATCAACAGAAATCCCCACCAAGATGCCGCTAGGCCGCTTGTACAGATGTAATGTGTGGTGGTTGTCCGAGTGTCTCGTCTTCGTCTCCCGGAAAATTTCTTCCCGGGAAATTCTTCCCAGAACCTGCACGGGCAAAGTCATGCCGATTGGTTGCGTACAGATGCCGTGGTGCCCAACAAAGGTCCGTATTCATGATTGACAGCCTGGCCTTTGGTCGCGATCAAACATCGGGTGCTAAATCAGCAGCCCATATCGTCATAAATCGTGGTACCATGTATACCTACAGATTGGACCCAACTCCACCATGTACTTGCGGTTGCGCTAGGCATCCAACAAGGGCTGCTACTAAACGTTACATGTGTGTGTTTCAGGGCTTGCTGGCGGAAGACGACCGAACTGCCCTGGAGAACAGTGCTGTGGCTGGGGATGCCGTAATCAACGCCGCTTTCGCCGTGGCCTTACGTAGCCAAGACGTGGACTACCTGTCGGCGCTGTTCAAGGATATCGCAAGCAATAGAAGAGGCAGCCCACAGGTATTGCTAACATTGCTTCAGCTGTACTCTGTTGTGGTAGTGCGTCCACTTACGTGTCCGTGCAGTTTTGCTATTTACATATGTATCAGTTAATCCAAACGATTTGACGAACCCAAGGGCGTACTCATCTGCCGCGTGACATGAGCACATAATTGCCTTCTCCGCATGAATTCAGTGACCCATGTGCAAGTAGGAATTCGACAGCATGCAACCTTCGACGAAAGCGGGAACTCCTGTGTATCGGCAGCAGCGCCATGCATGTCCGGCCTCCCACATTTCTGTGCAGTACAGGGCATAGCGCATCAATCAAGATATATCGCGCGTGTCGGCCTCTACGTTTTCTTCTGTCTTTGAATCCATCTGTCCGCTGTTTTCCTTGTTGTGTGTGTCGCCCATGCGTACGAAATCCATGCGTGAATGCCGTGTGACATGATAGCACACACGATGCCGATTAATGCTTTTTCGCGGGTGGTGGCGATGATTTTGCTAGCAGGGGATGCGACTGCTGGAAGCGAAGCGAGAGATGCTGGACATGGTAGAGGTGCTTCAGCAGGCCGACGAGGTATCGTGGTTACTAACTCTGCCACTTTTTAACTGTTACTGCCACAATGGTGCTTGCCTGCTCCACCTTTTCGTTGCGTGGAAACAACGCGACTTAAATGCATAGCCGCTTTCTCCTGCTACACGTCGTCTACGCAATATACCTGGCTCACCGCGGTGTTCCTGAAAAACGGTATGCGGGGCTGTTGCGGTACCGATATATGAGGGTTTTTCTCGCCCTAAGCACGATCTGCTCTACACACCAATAATTTGTTCGAAGCCGCGAGATTTGTGATACCAATGTTCGATCGGTACCGTTCGAGACGGAGTTAGTCGGCGTCGTTGCAGCTGGTTCATGCGACTCTCTTCCTCCGTGATGACGATAATTTTCTCGGTGAACTCGTTGTGTGCAAAGTCCGTCGACCAACCACCCTCCATACACGCGCAATCCTTACTCTGTGTTACATATTCGACGTTACTCTGTGTGCTCTTGTATTCTGTCGCCATGCATCTAATTCCCCGAAACTAGCACTGCAACCGCTCAGACCACCAAGGAGCGAATTTGCGCCATTTACGTCATTCGCCGTGCCATGCGCTATGTTTTTTTCTTGTCAAGCTCTGGTGGGCTAGATTAGAGCAACGAGACGGCCATGGGTGCATAAAAAACAATCTGGACTTTTCTCATGTCGAAATGGTGCTGCATTGGGGTGATAATTAATTCGACCGTCTGGTGGTTGTCGCTGTTGCGGCTGCTGCTGTTACTGCTATTCATCGTCGATTATTCTTGTCCTAATGGCAATAAAATGCGTCTTCCGGCGAAGAGCATTTGTGTACGAATTGCTGAAGCCTAAGCTATTTCCTTTCCTTTGCAGGTGGACGACGAACAGCTCGTGTACCTGCAGAACCTGATCCTGGTGTCTAACGAAGCTGTTTCAGATGCTTTCGGTGTGTACGAAGAGGATCAAGACCCTGTGCGCTTGGCCGAGTCGCTCAAACAGGTAGGTCCTTAGGAAAGAACAATTGCGCCATCGTATATGCGCATCAAATCAACGCTTGCTTGTCCGTGGAGACGGAATAGACGGCATGCGTTCTTGTGTTTGGTGCCGCGGATATCGTGCTGCTCATACGCCGGCCGGCCGCGGCGGGTGGTTCAGTTGGCATGTAGATATCCCCGAAAAATTCTGGCTCTTTAATAACGGGTTCTATTCATCCCATTTGACGGCATGAATCGTGCTGAACCAGCCGACCTACGAGAGGAGACGTGCTTGTGGGTCGTACACACCGATTGCAAAATGCGGGGCAATTTCAAGTACAACCGTAGGGCCCCAGTCAGGCCTCAAAATCAGCAGCACCCCCGTCTTGGTTTTATTGGTCTTTGAATAACCTCAGCTGTGCGGGGCTCAAGACGGCGCCGTGAAACCAGCTGCTGTTGCTGCAGTCTCTGCTGCTGACGACAACGACGACAATGACGTCTTGAAGACGGAGGCAGACCACGATGCCATGCAGGCCACCATCCTGAAAGTAGCCACTAACCTCACCAACGAGTCTCTGCTGGGACCCCGGGAGGCGAGCGTGCTGAACACAATGATCTCGAGAGAGAACCCCGTGCTGGTCGCGGCTTTCAAGGTGTGCACATAAACCGCCCTTCCGTCTGCACTTGATGTTGAAGCTAAAAGGGTTACTTCCGTGCTTCGTGGTTCAGCCTGAATGCCCGGCACGACAGTGGACATTTGTTGATTATTGCTTTCGCGCGGTTCTTCGAAACTGGACGAAAGGTTGTGAGCGTATTTTTGCATACTCGAGGAATTAGGTGAAGCACAACGCAGTCGGTGGCGGCGGTGGTATAGGCTTTTTCGCTTTAGTTGGTGGGGGGAGAGGACCGGTAAATACGTCTCTGCTGAAGGACTCTCTCGCTCAAGTGACTAGGCCTTTCTTGAGGGACTGGGGTCGGCTTCAAGGAAATTTTTAGGTATTTGCCAATCACTACACATTTGATGTGGGTCCTCGTGACCCAACATTTGATCTCGATAGTCCTCGCGATGCTGTTGTTCCCCTGTGCTACCAGTCGCCCCATACTAGCTCATGCTGCTGCTCACATCGAGTGAAAGATCGTTCTCCTCTCGTGCATTTCTCGGTGAATTTGCAGCTTTTTCGGGAGAATGGGAAAGCGGCGGAGCTGTACGATACCGTTGCCCGTGCGGCTCGCTTCGAGGTATGTCTGCAGCCAGAAGTCAGGGGCAAAACCATGGCGTTTGAATCACCCGTGACCATGCTCGGCTTTGAGTATTGGCCTGGTCCTTTGTTTCGCGGAGGTGGCTGGTTTGTACTGCGCCCTGTTGATGCTACCCTGCATAGTGGGCTGACTCCAGCCGACATGTTGTGAATCACTGCAAGTGGTTCCTGTCATGCCAGTAAGACATTGGACATGTTCGGGTTAGGCCTTTCGCTACCCTCACATTGTGAATCGCTGCGTCTCGAATCTTCGGTCGGGCGAAACACGTTGGCGCCCTTGGGGGCTGTTGTTCCGCCACCGTCACATGTCATGGGAAGGTTATCATTTGGTTACGTTGAAGCAGGTCATGGCGTTTTCGCTTGTCAACGCTTGGTTAAGGGTTTGACCACCAAAGTCGTTCGTCGTTTTAATCGGACCACATCAAGAGGACAGCAACACCACGGCTTCGTCCCGCCCAATCTCTCTCCTTCTCGGGTGGAAGACGGGACGTGTCGCAGGACAGTCAGGGTCGCGAGGTGAACAGGAGTCTGGAAACGCCGGCCAGGTCGCTGGGTCCTCCCAACGCCTGCAGGTAACTCGCAAAGCCAGCGCTGCAGCGGCCACTGCTGCCGAAAGCGCTGCTGCCGCCGGTCTCGATGATACTCGGGGAAAAGGTGGACGGGCCTGCCGGGTGGGTGCACCTACACGCGATTCTGGTGCGACTACGGCGGACGAGGACGGCGTGGGCGAAGGAGCGGACCGGGCAGCGGCTCTCATGGAGTTCCAGAGGCTTGTAACGTTGGCGGTGCAAAAGGATATGATGGACATGTGCGATGCAAGGGTGAGGATCACATCGCCAAGGAATGTTACAGCACGGAAATATTGATAGCTGCTCCTGAACGAAGTACGTCGCGTTATTCTGTGGTATCATCCCAAACCGTATTTTCGAATCCAGCACGGGCAGACATGGGGCGCGTTGTAAGTCGTATATTGCTCTCGACGATTCGTAAGCCGGCCTACCGAGAGGTTAATAGGGCTTACGGCGACGTTACCTTCAAGGATCAATCTTGCAGCCACCGATTTCAAGGGGCTGGCCAAAGTTGCGAGACCACGCCTGGTTCGAGATAACGTTGGCTACCTCACACCATGCAGGTGATCTGTGCAGCCTTTGAGAGCGGCTTGAACGGCGAGAGTGGTCGGCTTCAGGACTTGGTGCACGCTGCGTGGGGCGTATACACGACAGGGGGGGGGGAAGAAGATGCCATAGACTCTCTCGTGCGCATCGCGCGGCTAGCTGTCAGGCCCTTCCTACCGTGAGTCAATGTGTGCTATGCTACTGTTTGGTGGCTGGCACCACGCCATTCCCGTTGTCCACGACTATGAGCAACCCGTTCAGGTGCGCAACGCGGTGCTGCATGTTGCCCCACTCAATTTATTCTGCCTGCAGGACCCCACTGTAGGAATTGGATACGTAGTAGACGAGCCTGGTTCGTTCTGTGAGGTACATCTCTGCTGTCTCGTCGGGTGGACCCGGTAACAAGGCCGCTATTTCGGTTGTTATATCATTTCTGCTACCTTCTGCGCAAATCCTGTCGCTCATCAGTGCAAGGACCTTGCCGGCGAATGCGCGCTCGTCTGTTCCGTCGTCTGGCACGAGTGCTGCGAGAGCCGCCGTGGCGTCGACTGCAGAGCTTCGCAAGTCCATGTCGGCGGCTGTGAATGCCATCGCCACGCAATCAGCGCAAATTCTGTTGCAAAGCAACAAGGCGAGTGAACACTGGCCGGCTTCTTTCGGCGCATGGTCGATGAGCCGGTGCAACCAGTATGTACCGCACAGCGTTGGTGGTTGTTTAGGAAGTGTTGGCAGATTGCTTGAAGTTCGGGTTTAGGTGACCGCTGCAATACCTCGCCCACGTGCGCAACGTTTGGTCGCAAATCTATTTCACTTCGCCACGTGTACACAGTGTCGGAGTTGATGCTCTCAGCCCCGTCTCGAGCAAGCATCGTCTCGGTTTCTGTTTGACGCGGTGCACGTCGCAGCTCGTCAAGGCAGGTTGCTCGGGGCGGACCTAGGACATCCATTTTTCCCTGCGATCGAGCTTCGTACCATATATTCTTCTTCAGAAACGGCTGTGCCTAATAACCCCACGTGCCGGCCATTGGCAACACATTCAGGTTTCTCGTGAGGAGGCCCTCTGTCTAGCGACCCCCTCTCCCGGCTGCACTCAAGCTATCCTGAAGTCGCTGGAGGAATTCGAGGTGAGCACACGTGGATATGTATGAATATTTGGATTTCGTCGCATTCCCTCATTCCACCGTGTAGTGATTTTATGGATAGAGCTGCCAACGTCGTCTTGTCATGTCCTTCATGAGCTCCACGGCGGCCGAGGGACTCTCCGCCTTCTCACTGTTGCTACCGTCGGCCAGGAAACCTGTCGCTTTAGGACCGACCCGTTCCGGTCAGAGTGCAGCGTGATTTACCGTGTCTGTCTGACAACGTACCGTGTCGTTTTCTTTCCCGACCCATTGCCGCGCATGGCTTAGCATGTCTTGTTGGGCTGTGTTGTATGGATGCGCCCGTTGATTTTTTTCATGTCATTTGGCATTGCTTCTCACTCCAGGGGAGCTCCAACCGGGATAGGCTGCTGAACGCGTTTGCTGGTATTGCGAAGGCGGAGATGCTCAAGAGGTCAGTCCAGGCTTGGCGCAGTCACGCAGCTGCTAGGGTTAGGGTAAGGTTTATCGTTACCCAAAATCACACCCGGCAGTCTATTTCAAGAATGGCCGAGAATCCACACGCAGAAAGCCCACGGCACCTTTCTCCCGCTGCTTGAAAGAATCGTATTCGCCCGCCCGATACGTCGTGACTGAACTTGTTTGTCGCCGCGGCAGCCATTAGCCAATGCGCCGCGGCACAATACGGTACAACCAAGCCCAGTGTATTCGCGAGGAAAGTTTACACTGGAGCAACGCAACCCTAAACCTGACGCTGCGCAGGTACTCACACGAATCCCACACATTCGCCGTCCCCCCCGCTGGGTTTCCATACACCCACTATTGGAAGGGGAATTCAATCAAGTGTCTAATCAAGTCAAAGTGTTTTGTGACCTTGTTGTTTGTCCGGTATGTTCTCAAAGAAACGGAAAAGACCGGGAAGGCGAGGATGAGGAAGAGGAAGAGGAGGAGGAAGAGGACGATGAAGAGGAAGAGGAGAACAACAGTGAGCAAGATGGAGAGGAAAGATTGGATGGAGAACGACAAGAGGAGAATGAGAACGAAGTTTCCGACGATAGGGCGATGGTGGAGCTCATGGTGAGGCGTGCCTTCTCTAGCACGGTCATGAGTTACATCGTGCCTATTTTGCACGTAGCGGAGAGGAAAGGAAAGCGCAAGTTCCTTCCTTCGGAAACACACAACCATCATGCTTGAATGATACTCGCACACCTGCCAAACGTCATAGGCCGTATAAAACCCTGTTGTCGTTGTCCAGAAAACCTGTGCCTAGCCGTAGGCCGTGGCTGGAAAATGACGTATACACCGCCACATGTACCTGACTAGAAATTTCAGCCGCCACTGCTGTTGGAGTATGCACCTGCTATGTGCTGCCCAGCGAGAACTGATAAGCGGTGCCGTCATTGTCGTTTCCCTTATGTGCTCGTGGCATGGCATGTGCAGGAGCTGGCCGACTGCATGGCCGGAGACAAGAGCATCGGTGCTCAAGAGGCGGCCTTGCTCGCCAAGCTGATCGAGAATAAATACCCCCCAGTAATTCAAGCCTACGAGGACTACGCCGCTTCGCAGGTAGCTCCTGGTGTCTGATGATACCTCATTTTAAGACTCGTTAATCTCGCCACGGTGTGTGTAGAGTACCATGTGACAAAAAGCGCCAGAGGGTTTTCTCCGGGTCTCGAAACAAACATGATGCCTCCTTCGGCTGTCTTTTTAGAGTGTCCGGTCTTGGTTCCCTACTTGCGCGATACCTTGCGGCCACTATGACATGAAGGTGATGATAGTGTGGCTAGTCGAGGATGCCACCGATGATAGTTGCACACACAAGGTGGTGATGCCTCCTTACTGGCGTGAGGCTGCCGCTGGCCGTGCAAATGTAATTGTAGAGAATACTGTGAACCACGATCTTTGCCGAGGCGTATCAGAATTTGTCCTTGGGAATGTAGCAACGTCCGGTGTTTTTTTTGCCATTGCCAAACTTGAACTTGCTGTATCAGCTCTGATGCTTCTAGAGTGTGTGCAAACATGAAGTCCCCAAGCGGATGAAGAGTGCGGCACCGTCTGTGGTCTCTCTCGCGTTAATTCGGCGAGGTACAGGATGTTGGCGCATTGGTGAGTGCTCTCATGGCAATCGTGGGAACGCAAGGCGGCGAACAAGAAGTCGGTGGAATGGAAGAACCACGCGCTCAAGAAGAGAAGCAGCGCCGGCGAGAGCGGGTGGTGCTCCTGATGCACGATACGAAGGTGCTGACAGCCTCCGACGCTACACGGCTGCTCTTGCTTCTTGCTCAGGAGGTATGTGTTTTGAGGCACATTGGTGGTGTATCCCAGGCTTCGACAATGGGCTTGGTATTTGGATTACAAAACTCCAAGAATTACTACCATGGTTTTCACGATGCTCTACTCGTGGAACCTACGGCGACTCGCAACTTCCCATCGCATTCAGGGCTGACGTCATGTCGTCGCCCGCGTGATAGGCTGCGGCTTCCGATGCTGCACGAACGCAACACGAGGACTCATGCTTCTGGTGTTGCTATTGCCGCGTTTTCAATATGTTGCTGCGCTTCCATGAAAGCGCGTCGCCTTACCGTTTCCTCTCTGTAGTATACGAACAATGGTGCTTCTCCACCTCAAACAACTTTGTTCACTTTGGCATACTTACGAATACAGGACCCCAATTCTTTGGCGGCTTTCGAAGCGTTTGACTCGTCCAAGGATGTATCCTCTCTGGTGGAAGCCATCAAGACCATTCTGCAAGAGTGAGTGTAACGATACAGACACGGGTTCAAGGTGGCAAGTTTGCTGACTGTTATGGCCTAGATTTTGTCGTACAGAAATTGCGCCGCGGCATGGTATTCTTGCCATGCCCTTCGCTGCATCCCCGCCATGTCTCGTCCATTGCGAAGGTTTTCGCCGTTGGATTCATTTTTTTGGGTTGTTGCAACTTTGATCAACCGCGCTTCCGTACTAGCTCTTGTCAACAGATGCCGCCGACGCATTGGAAAAAATATATCCCGCGAATAGGGTTGGGATCAGCACCTTGCATATACAACGGGGTATTGACAGAGTGACAATGGCAATAGCAGCAGCATCGATGGCCAACGACTTACCCTTCGTGTTTGGGAACTTTTCGTATGCTTCTGGTACCGCCGCGCTCCCTTCCCGACGTTGGCCGGCCCTGCAATCTAGTGCGCCGCCTATTGCTCCGGCGATGCTGACCATGGAAGCGCACCCAGATGGCGGCCGCTCCAACTCATCGCAGCTCCTCACACAGATCTTGCAGCCCCTTCCTGACGCCAATGATGATGCCGCAACTTCCGAGGACAGTGATGGCAGCGCCAGGCTTGATAGTGGAAACAATGCAGCAAACATTGAGATGGGCGAAGATGGAGGCAGTGATGCTGATGCTGTGGTAGCAGAGAATGTTGTCAGCATCGTGGACGGCATGGGGCTCGACGAGAGCGAAGCTGCCGCGCTTCGGCTAGCGATTGCCAATGGGGACGTCAACATGAAAGGGGCCCTGGAGCTCTTTAGGTTGGTTGGCGTGCCGCGGGACGAAATTTGCGTTTCTGGAGTGACGCTGGTCTGTCCCTGCGCAGTATCATGGTATTTCGAGTTGATACTTGGACCCCGTATGTGATGGGAGTGTCTGCACGGCAAAGCAGGCGTCTTTTATGAGCGGCAAGACGGAACACATTGACTCTATCCTAGCTCGCCTCTTTTCTCCGACTCTCTTTGTCGCGTGTGCTTAGACGATGTTGGCCAGGCACTACTCTCATCTCTCGTGGCACATGCAACCGTGCACGAGAACCACTGTTGATGTGACCTTCCTGCCTCCTGCTATGTATCGGACGACAACTTTTTCAAGCGCTTCCAAATGTGCGTATGTGTGCCCTGTCGGGTTCAACTCGTGTCTCATCGAAAAACATCCCATGGGGTACATGGCCGCTTGATGTTTGTTTGCGAAGGCTGGACTCGGACGCTCAAGAGCTGGAAGACACGTTTGCCAGAGTGGCTAGGCTGGTTCTGGAGCGCGAGCATGAGTCTAGACTGACTGGACAGGCAAGACAAGCGTGTAACTTTCTGTGTGGGTCCTTTTCCGCTTGTTGCAACGCCTGCTTGATCGGAAGAATACAACGTGACTTAACTATACTGAGCCCTTTACCGACAAGACAAGGAGGGATTCTGGTCCTGCTTAGTCATGATGCATACAACAGTGATACATCTGGCCTTACATTTCTTCATCTGTGCCTGCATGACAGAGGTCAAGGTTGGGGCGTTCCGGGCGCATTCGTCTCCCATGCCCTCACACAAATAGTCGTCGCCGACTTTTATTAGAGGCACCGGTGCCTGTTATATCTACGTATTGCGGATAGTGTCTGCTGGCCATGTCGTTGGCCTCAGTTGGTACCCACGTAATTATTCATCATTGTCGACGACGAGGCTAAGGGGATGTAACTCCGCGAATGCCGGTGCAGTATTTCCGACTCCAACTATTAGGCTTGTAGCCTAGGCAGGGCCCCTATGGGGGTTGGGGAGTCGCGACATTCATTCGAGGATGGCGCGATGTTTGCATTGAATTTGTGTGCTGCAGAACTGTATCGTTTTATGCATACTCGAGTATTTATCTGTCCGCGACGACAACCCAAATTAGTGTGTGTTTCTCCGTGAACGGGCCTTTCGGTGGGACTGATTGAGCTTAGCAGTTCGCCTTCACTGCCCCTGTCCAGGTTCCTGACGCCTCAAGGGCGATGGGCGAAAATTCCTGCGATAGCAACAATGACGTTGCTACTGCAAATTCGGGAGAAGAGACAAGAAACATCGATTTCACGCTCGATGGCAAGGCAGGACTCTTCCAGGTGCCGAGCTGCCCATTCGGCTTAGCGTAGCATTTAGTGTGCACGGAGGGCAAACTTCAATATTCCTGCGGTACGCATAAATGTGGTACAGCAGCATCTGTTTTTTTGTGCTGTCCCCAATCGCTCTCGGCGGTGTGTCTTGCTTTCTGCAGCTAGTCTGGCTGATGTTCACCTTTCAGGGATATGCGATGCCATAACAACGTGAACGAGAATACACGATCCACCCAAAAAGCGGCACCAACGGGATTCCGAGCCGAGTTCGTGGTATCATGTGCATTTGGTGGTTAGCTCACACATGATACGACGTTGTTCGTGTTTCGAATTATACATGGCAGCAGCACAACAGCACCCCGCGTTCTTTCACATTTGCAGGAGTTGCTCCAGCAGCTCGAGCGCGTGGGTGTGATGAGTGAGGCGCAGGCGGTGGTGATCATGGATAGATACCGTAGCAAGGACGCCGTCGTGTTTGCTGCCCTCGATGTCTACAAGAACGAGAATGACATGTCCGAACTTGTCGACACGCTCAAGAGGCTCACCTGAGCTATGCAGGGATGGCGCCATGGAGAGCACTGCTCGTAGATATTCTGGTAGTGCAAAGTAGGCCGCTGTATTGTGTACAAACCACCGAGGCACACAGCCTAGTTGCACGGAATATTGTATAGGAAGCACGGCGGCTGGTAATCAAAGATCAGGTGCGTTTGCCAAAATGGACCGGGTCGATGATCTTGTCGCTCTACACGCAAACGCAGTGAAACATACATTCGGCGACTATGAGGACCTGTCGCCCATGTTCTGTGAATATATCGGCATGATTGCCGTGCTTATTCGCTGAGCCACTGGTAGGTTGGTGAGTGGGTGGGTGGCCCTGGCGGATGTACGCTCATAGGCTCTCGATCTTGCATGTGGTTTTCTTTTCTCTGTCGATAGGGTTAGGTTTGTCATAGAGCTGCTAAATAGGGGAGGAGCTCGACTGCGAGGTTTGGTGCGCCTATGTTGGACGGAAACTACTGTTCATGCATATATCTTTTAAGCAAACAGTGCCACGATGTGGGGTGCCCACAAAAATCCTCGTACCGTGTACGGATCGACGAGGATACATTAGTGCTTTTATGGTCGATTGGCCTGTTTTGTCCTCGGGATTGATGCATTCGTGCGCATGTTCACCCTTCTGAAGGGCACAACAGAGAAGGTGCGACACGAACGTGTGGTATGCTTTGGCTGCCTGTGGGAACTGCTTGTTTTGGCTGCCTGTATCGATACTGTGAATCATTGGAACTCTCATCGCCCTCGATACTGTCTCACGATGTACGGTACTGCAAGGACATATGTACTTCAAGTAGCCGTAGAGCTTCCCACCTGCTATACAAGCAAACATGTTCACGACATCGCACGTTCTCCATTCCAACGAGAGAAAACTGCCTCTTTGGACCCGAGCAAAGACGGACGGCGGAGTCTTCTTCCTGCTGAGGCGAATGCACAAGTGGTGTGCCTGCTAGAGCTATTTTGCCGGCCTATTATGGATCTCGTATGGTGCTCTGTAGTCCATGTGTCTTCTTGTTTTTTTGCAACGGCCGCGCTAACGGGCTGACTAATGAAAATACGTTCAGCCGCTCACGTCCCTCGTCGAGCTTGAAGTCGAAGTTGCTACATCCCTCCGCACGATTTGTTTGTTTTCCACCTTGTTTGGGCATGTTTCGAGAAAAAGTCCGGCACGTGTGACTGCGGCTCCACATACCAATAAGGATAACAGCACCGGATCCAGGGGACAACGGCGAAGTTCAGCATTTTAATTGGCGTCGCGAATAGCAACATATCTAACACCATACGCCCAGCCCGTACGTACATGAAAGATGCGGAAGACCGCGAGGCAGTAAGCATACTGACGAAACCCTATCACCACAAAGCAGGACGGCAACTTGAGGACGGGCTTAAACCAAACCCCGCGTTCCCCGTCCCCGGGTTTCAAATCAAAGTGCGTTTTGGTTTTGCGATGAAACCGTACGTGTCTGGAAGTCCATGTTCACTTGATCTCCTCGGTTCTCTTGTTCTCCAACGAGGGCAGCAAGCCGGCAGCACACACGTAGAGGGTGATACAGCAGTGAAGACATCGCGATAGCAATTCAGCTATGGCCAACAAGGAGGAGGGGGTATTTCTGACGCAGAAGGGCAAGAGAAGGGGCGGCCAAGCAGAAGATGCCGTCGACGCGGATCAGCTCGAGGAGATGGTGGCTGGCGTGGCGCAGACGAGCCAGTCCACACTACTCCTCAAGAAAAAGAAGGAGATGCGCGAGGTCTGTCCACGGCTTTGTAGAAATGACGCATATATAACGCCAATGCGTTTTGTGTGCTGGTCTCTCATCGATGTTGTGCTGATTTGCTCCGTGTGACAATCAATGGTGAGTCTACGGCGGTTGGTCGTGGTTTTTTCGTCCACAGAGACAACGTCGTTCAAAGAAAGTGCTACGTGTAGACTACGCAGCTGCACATCCTCTCGTACGCATACTGCCGTCACTTCATTGTAGTTAACAGGTACCCGTACACAATAGTATGTACACTTGTTCGGTTATACCACTCGCTGCGTACAGTGCGGGTCGTTGGTGCCGCTGGGAGTACGCAGATGTTGCATTACGTCTGCTACTTAAAAATATACCGAGCGTGGTTGCGGACGGTCCTCGCCGTATGCTTCGTGTGGACATCGTGTGTGCCATGCCATCCCAACAGGTGGACGATGCGCTTGAGTTCATGAAAGATGAGTATAACACCCGCATGGACAACTGCGACCAGCGCGAGGTAGGTTTGCGAAAAGACAACGTCTAGAACTACACATGTACACAGAGGTGGAACACGTTAAAACTGCTACATTGTACACATAGGTAAATACAGAACGGGACGGCAACAAATCTGCGGAGGAAAGGAGCTAATTGGTAGTAATAAGTGTGGCTGACTCAGTGCCAGCAACATGCTCCTGTGTACAAGCATGCCATCCCTTTCCTTCTGGGCGGTTACTTTTACACCTTTCGGTGTATCATCTGGGCGCATCAGCCTGGGCCAGGGGAGATAATATTGAAATGTTTTTGTTCTCCTTCCGTTCTCCTGCATTGTTTTGGCCTTGATGTTTATCCCGCGAAAGGTTCAGTCGTCCTTTTCCCGCGTTGACCGTGAAGGAGTCGGTGTACAAACGGGTTAATCATTGTCCACGTTGTTTGGGCTCAGATTGCGCGGATATTATCGGAGTATGTCTTGCTTGGTGGAAGCAGAATACGAGTGCGTTTGCTGCACCCCCGTCATGTCCGCCATAGATGGATGGATGTTGAAGCAAGCCGTGTTCGTCTACATAGCATAGGCAATAGAAGGCAAGCACCGTACGAACGACCGGTCGTTGGTAATACATAAGCATATTCTACAAAGGGCGGGTCTCAAATAAGAAAGAACGTTGTGTACAATCCGTCGGGCCCGTGGCAGGCGGAGTTCGAGCAGAAGCAAGTTGACATGCGAGAGCAGGTGGTGAAGTTCGAGAAGTTCATCCAAGAGAACGACGCAAAGAGGATTAGAGCAGAGGCCAAAGCCAAGCAGGTGGGTACATAACACTTCATTCGTGGTTATGAATCATAAGTTAGTGTGTTTCAACAAGGCCCGCCCACTAAGCACACGACCGTCACGAGGCTCAACCTACTATAATACAGTACTACAGTACTTTACCTCAACACGAACAATGAAAACTATTAGGAAGAGAGGCAGAATCCGCGGCACAAAACCTTCGCATTGACGAAGACGAAGTTACTATAGATCCGCAGTAGTTCCTCGTCTACAAACACTCTACCACACGACAGACCGCCCACGGTTGACGGTGGTAACGGTGGCGATGGAACATGAACCTACCTCTACTCTTTGGCCTTCTTATCCAGGCACTGGTGAACGCTATGTAGTCTGTGCGAAAACCTTAGAGGTGCTAGTCGACTCGATGTCACTGTACGGTGCTGGACTCCTGCCGGAAGTAGAGGTAGACTAGTCTAGTATTGGGTACAATTGTGAGTGTGCCGGACGGTGCACACCCGTCAGGGTACGACGAAACGTTCTATGCATTACATCCAGCAAGGTGTATCGATTCGCATGATTTTCGGAACTGTTGCAACACAAATAGCCTTTTTTAGGGAAGCCCATGTGCCAGCCACAATAAGCGTTAAATAGTTTAAAGCAGCTGGATGGTTTGCCTCTGTTGGTAAACTCGTGGCTTCTGGGGGAAAGATGTTGTATTGATGAGACCTTGGGTCGAGAGACAGGGTAGCAGAGTGGAGTAAGCTGGGTGCGTGAGCACCGCAGCCCCGTCATTTGAACTGTTCTACGTTACTCTGTCGACACACAGCAGCAACTATCACGAACAGCCTCTTCTCACAATACTCGCAGATCTGGGCGATTGGACCGGCCATGCTGGCCATTGCCGGTCGCTTCTCTAGGGAAGACTAGGCGCTGGTTGCTTGTCGGTACACTAACCCTATACGTTCACCATTCGGTGGTTACCCTCCAACTTATTGACGCAGGAACGCCGAATCTTGGACCAACAGGCGGCGGAGCTCCGAAAACTTGAGAAGGAATTGTCCTCGGCAATGGCGGAGGCAAGGTTATCTTGCGACAGCGAGAGTGAAAAATGTCGATACTCAATGTACTGTAGGTCCGCCGTCAGCCCTACGCGAACGTTTATTTTGACTCTCCAACACATACCTACTGTCAACACCTTGGGCTCCTGGAAATTCCTGGGTTCCATTTGTGTGTTCCATCTTGGGTGCATCAATTGGAGAAACACATACGATGCGTGGGGCTTCACCCTCCTTGCGATCGGTAGCCGGCCTTGTGGCATCATGGGGTGGAGACTGAAGATCGAATGTGGTACGCGTATGCGGCGACGCCTTCAGCCCGGTAGATTAACGCCCACCTACCCAAAATATGTAGATGAACCTTGCGTGCCCTTAGACCTAACATTGCGCGCCTGACGCGACGCATTATATACGCGTACTGCCGGATGCCGGGGGAGACTACGAAAGAGTTTTTTTTTATGTTCTCGCAGCTGCTCCACGATAGAACTATCGTTAGGGAAATACGGTAGTAAATAGATGCAACACTTTCAGATAGCTATATCAACAGATATGATACGATCCACTGGCATCAAGCGTTCCGACATCAAGTCTCAGATTCCATTGTTACACATGGTGGACGGCGACTTCAATGTACAGCTACTGCTAACAATTGGTAATTGCCCGACTCTTCTTTAGTTGACCTGACCTTTTTGCTCCCTGCGAGAGTTGAGAAATGGAATGAATGTATGTGAGACCTAGACTAGAGGGGTTCGTGTCGTTTTTTGCCTTGTAGGAAGCTAAGCTGGAGGGGCGACGACTTCGGCTTAAAAGGTACGAGGATTACCTGAAGGGAAGCAGCTCCGCAGCCGACCCGGAGAGAGACGAGATCAGCGACTTGCTCAACAGGTATTCTTAGCTGCATGGTGTTCTTTCGACTACGGTACCTTGGTGGCCTACCGACTAGGCCAGTGACCTCCGGGGACACACCCCTCGCCACGCGTCAGTTACCATTTGTTTCATTCCTTCCTCGACCTCTTGAAACTTCCTGGCACAGGAGACGTGTCATAAACGATCCGAATGCATGATAGGGTTGGTTAGGGCTGAATGGTCGGATTGATGACGTTTACTTCTAATTTTGTGCAACAATACACAGATTCAAAACGCTACGAGATGCGAACTTCGACTTGATGAAGCTGTGCGAGGAGCACGACACCAGCTACGAGAAAGGACGTCTTGAGATGCAGCAATACAGGTGTGTTGGTGTCTCATCATGTTATATATCGAGAAGTTTTTCCTCTGGAGGAGGGGTAAAGTTCCAGGCGTTGCCGGATTGTACGTTGAGCATTGTGGGTTTACGGGTAACGTTTCCTCTCGCGCTCGATAACTTTTCGCTTCTCTCGAACACAAAGAAAGCCATCAGAAGTTCCAATGAAGAGATCGTTCCAAAACGCCCCGAGAAGAGGATCAACATCCTTTTCATACGGTTGGTTTTCGGCCATGTGATGGGCCACCCAACTGTGCAAAGTTCAACGATATTCCCAGGTTTTTCCTGTAGACAGCTCCGGCCCTCGGTTACTTTTAGCAGTTTTTAGGAATATGTGAAGGTGATTTTCGTTTGAGGCAAAATATGTAACCATAGATAGCATTGGTACATCGTTCGTCCACGACGGGGGGATGACGGCGGACGAAGGGCGGAGCCGCGAGGGTCATCACTAAAACTGTATGCAGTACCTCTCGATTTTCAAGACGCTGTATGAGCTGAGTGGTTGCACTTGTTCGGTTGTTGAGGGAGTTGGAGAGTTTCTGTTTGTCTTCCGCGCTATTGTACCCACTAGTATTTTCTATAGGATTCCCACAGGACATTTCGTGCGTCTCGTTTTGTTGTGCACATGCATGCTACGGCGATTCAACGCTGATGAAAAAATATGTGGGAGCTTTGGAGCTACAGAAGTGTGGCTCAGAGCTGACGGTATGCAGCAGTGTTAAATAGATAATCTGCTTTCGTGCGCAGGGTGCTGAACATGTACGCATGCGGTCATTCACCGACCTCCTTGCGTTTTCGGTTTCAGGCAGGACAAGCAAAATGAAGTTCTGGTGACCAATTCTTCCCTAAACGAGAAGCAGATGGAGTTGGAGCAGATAAGGGGGGCCGTCAAGAGAGAGGAGCACAAGAGCGAACAGGAAGGAGAGCGGGTGATGGGGGTGTGCAGGGAGTCCGGCCAAGTCATGCTGGCCATCAGCAACCTTCACGCGAGGTAAGATCGTACCGTTTCGTGTTGTACTCTATTTCCAGGTGCTCCGGGAAAACGATGCCAGCCAGTGAACCTAACATACCAAAATCGTACGTGGATGCCCAACTCCAGATGAGGAGGTGAACCAGGAGACAGAGGTCTCACACACTTTGCATGCTTCCCGCCGCATAAGTATGGGGCCAATGTTTGTTGAAAGCAGACCACTGGCGGCCTAGAACCTGGTTGACTCCCCTATACTTGCCTTCGGTCGAATACTGGTATTATTCGGGCGAGCACACGGTACACTTTTTGTTGGGGAGAGGGGGGGGGGTCGATGTACTGTAACTCCCTTCCAGCAACCTGCATTCTCTTTTTCGACTCCTTCGGGTTCACCCACCGTTTCGTCAGGTGTAAGCAGACGATGCGAAGTCGAATTCCCGACATGAACGACAAGCAGCTAGAGAAGATGGCATTCTTAGAGCGTTGCCTGCACTGCCTACACGTCGTGGGGGAAAGAATAGAGGTGAGAGACGGGTGTAAACTTGCCTCAGTTTTAAATGGCACGCAACGCTTGTCGAAGCGATAAGGAAACCATTTAACACTTTGCCAAACATCGAAAAGAGGTTGTAGTCTACTCAATACTGAGTCCCCGTCGAGCCCCCCTAACCCCAGAAAACAGTTAGGCCGGGGTAGATACACGCATCGTCCAAACGTTTGGTGATCTAGCCTAACTACCGTAACTGTAGATAGGCACCGCGGATGAATGTTTTTTCCCCCGGAAGAAAAGGAAGGGGGGTACCAAGTTGGGGATACTGATTTAAACGCATGTCGTACATTCGTAGTCTTCACAATGCCGGGACGGAGAGCCATGCCGAGTTTTCGCCGACCCAGGCTATACGCTTTACAAGGATGAACCAGAAGCTGGTCATCATCCTCGCGTTTGCTGTGACAAACTGGACGTGCCATGGGTTGGTTTTATTGTTAATGTATGGGAAAAAGCGCGAAAAATCCAAGGGGTCGCAACAGAACGAAGTCCTCGAAGCAATGGAATCAGTAACATTACGGCTAAACAAGTGTAATTCCCGCCTGTTTCGTAAAGTACACAAGCACATTTAGCGCAAAGAACAAAGAGACTTTAGCTCGCCACGCGCGAAGGATCTGTTTTTTTCGCTCCTTGTCCCCCAGGCTCGTGTCGTGATGCTCTTACGTAGAATGCCAATAACGTGTGCACTCGCGGCGTTTTGCGCCCTCCCCCATCCCATGTGACTGGGTGATCTGAACTGCTGTCCCTTCACGTCTTATTCCAGTGAATCATCTCTTGTCTGGCTGACAATGCCGTACTTGAGTCGGCACACGAACTTACCCATTACACCAAGTAGCGTTCCGTCGCCGTAGTTTCGGGATGGTGTGGTTGTATCACAAGTACCTCCCCCCCCCAAGTCGCAAGCAAGGCGCAGGAGAACTTTGGACGTATTGGGGAAGATGTCCAGAGGCTCAGTAGGAAGGGAGAAGTTGTCATGGTGGGCGATTTCAACTCCAGAGTAGGGAAAGCTTCCAGTAGAGGACAGACGATCGGGCAGCACGGAGAAGACAAAGTGAATGACAACGGAGTGAGGTTGCTTGAATTCTTGGGAAGCAACGAGCTGATGGTGTTGAACGGTAGGAGGGAATGCGATAAGCCGGAGTTCACCAGGCAAAGGGCAGTTTGCAATGAATACTCGATCCTCGACTACATCCTGGTAGAAAGGGGGAGTGTTGAGAAGCACGATAACCACTAGACCACACTAGTCAGCGCTGACTAGTGGTCTAGTGGTTATCGTGCTTCTCAACAAAAGTTAATGCCCGTGTCCGGTGAAGCTGTTAAGCCACGAACACATCCCCCCAGGGTTGCCATCCCTGTCATCAGCGCTGTGCTTGCTAGATCGATACAAGCAGGTCATCGGCTCATTTCGCGATGCCAGTTTCCTTAGGCATTTTCTTCCTCATTAATTCGGGCGCAAAGAATTTATGCTCGAGGGGAGATTCGGACCCCGGGCATTAGCTTTTGTTGAGAAGCGCGATAACCACTAGACCCCTAGTCTAGTCCGCGGGTGAGAGGCACGATAACCACTAGACCACTAGTCAGCGGGCCCGCTGACTAGTGGTCTAGTGGTTATCGTGCCTCTCACCCGCTGACTAGACTAGTGGTCTAGTGGTTATCGTGCTTCTCAACAAAAGCTAATGCCCGGGGTCCGAATCTCCCCTCGAGCATAAATCCTTTGCGCCCAAATTTATGAGGAAGAAAATGCCTAAGGAAACTGGCATCGCGAAATGAGCCGATGACCTGCTTGTTTCGATCTAGCAAGCACAGCGCTGATGACACGGATGGCAACCCTGGGGGGATGTGTTCGTGGCTTAACAGCTTCACCGGACACGGGCATATTAACTTTTGTTGAGAAG
>FN649733.1:142980-178425 GCA_000310025.1 Ectocarpus siliculosus | reverse complement strand
GAGACGCAAGGAAAGCTGACATGGCAGTATCGCATGTGCGGGATGGGAGAGGAGAGGTTGCCGAGAATAGTATGGGCGGCGGGCTGGGCAACCAGAAAGAGGGGTAGGCACCCCACGGAATGGGTCAAGGTTGTAGAGGACGTATGGAAGGGGTTAGACATTGACGAAGATAAAACACTGGAAACGGAGGGTCCACAGGGGTTCAATGAGAAGATATCTTTGCTTGTGCCGAGAGAGAAAAGCATAACCTAAGGAAAGAAACCAAGGATAAGGAGGGTCTATCATAGAAGTGTACGGAATGTTGAAAGAAGTAATAGGGGTCAAGGATTACCTACATAGACCAAAGGATGCAGGGACAAAGCTTAAGGTCAAATTCAGGACCGGGGACATAAGCCTTCGAGAACGTCGACGAAGACATAGGACGGTAGAGGACGCAGACGACAAGTTAAAATGTGATTGCGGCTTCGAATGCGAAGACCGTGTTCATGTAGTCGCGGAATGTCCGTGGTACGAAGAGGAGAGGGAAGTGTACATGACTGAGCTGGGGAAAATGCAAGGGGCGTACAGGAAGATGTTTGAGGCATGGAAAAGAGAGGAGAGGACGGTAGCTATACTGGGGAGTAGGAAGTGGTTTGAAAAGGCGGGAAGGGATATCGTTAGGATAGACATACTAGGGAAGACATTTTTGAGCCACCTTTGGCAAAGTAGGAAGGAACGATTGGCCATCGGTGATCGGTCCTGTGGGAATAATGCTCCGTCCCCTCGAGGACGCGTGGTCAATGGTGTAACCGCTAAGGCATGCAAAACATGAGAGTACCCCCCCCCCCCCCCCCCCTTTCCGATGATACTTTCAAACTCGGTGGCGTTCCGACGGCTCAGGATCTCGGCGAGATACAGGGAGTATACAACGGGGGTGTCATCAACCCGGTTCATTCCAACTCCAACAACAACAACAACAACAACAATCATGATGACGGCAGAGGAGGCAAGGCAGGTGGTGTGACTAAGGGCGGAGCTGGTCCCACCCGAAGCAACATGGGGTCGAGAATACCACCCGACAGAGGAAGGCTCGGGCAGCAGTAGTATGACGCCGCCCTGGCCTGACGGTTCGTTGTTGTGGTGTAATAGTCGAGGCAGAGCGTGTGCCAAAAGAAAGCACAGTACAAAAGACGACGGTCTTATCACTTTGGGAAACGTGGATATCACAAGAAGGGCAACTCGCTGCGGACAATTCATCTATCGTCTACTCGACGGGCAGCGGAATGTCGCACAGTCATCACATTTGTAGTCATCCCCTGATTTTCCGACGCAAACAGTCTGTCTATCTATCATTCAGCTGGTTGGTATCGAGGGGAGAACAAAATCTGCTTCTGAATAAAGACGTTATTCATCAATTGCAAAATCTGTCGATCGGCAGCGCAACACTACAACTTTACAGTATACAACACGCAACCAGGAATCAAGCAAGAACGAAAACCCGTTGTGTCCACACACAGTCGAAATCGCAAACCACACCGTCTGGTTACACCAATCTGTAGCTCTTCACAATACGGCAACGGCATCCCGTTTCATAGATTCACAGATTAGCAACGTACCACATCAACATGTCATCTATTTACAAGGAGAATTTCACGGTCGGTCGGACTACACAGTCAACCTCCGACAAGCGCCAGCAGACGAATCACGTACGCCTGCTCGATACATTCACATCTTGATACATACACATGCTCTAAGCAATCACACGTGGCCTGGAAGTTGTCACTATTGTTTCTGTCCCCAACGTCCAGAAACCAAGACGTCACCATTGTGTCTCTGCAGAGCTACCGTCTATGGCGGTACCGGTGGTTTCCGAGACTCCTCCACCGTCTTCCGCAGGAGGAGACCAATCTGAAACAAATGCGCGAGTAAAGGCAAGGGATAAGGAGACAACCTCAACCCAAAATGTACGGACAAAATAGAAAAGGGGCTGCGACATCAACAGCTAGACGCTAATCGAAGCATGTGAATGAGAAGACGTTGCTGTTACTATTGTTGGTGCCTTCACTCCAAAAAAAACGACGCGAACAGAACCAGTCAAGTGCAATTTGATGGGCTCCTATAATACGGCTTCTGCAGCCGTAATCTCCATACCAGTGGACAAGGCCGTTAGATCAAATTCATCTTGCTGCTACCAGCCTCGCCACAGAAAGATACAATACACACACGTGTTGGATGGCTCTTTCGTATCCATTTTCTCCAAATAGAGGGGGGGTTGTCATGCAGGAAGAAGAGCCATCAAACAGAAACACTTTGACAGGGGTCCACGTGTCATGTGATATACCCGCGCCACACAACCCTCACCGTCAGTATTGCCTGGAATCGACGACGACAAGTCCAGCAGGTTGTCCAAGCGGCCTTCGTTGCTACTAACCTCCCCCAGCAGCCTCTCCAACTCCTGTGCGGTTTCTCGGTTGCCCCCATCCTTGACAGACACCTCCACGGCTGTAGCAACCTTAACCGCGTCGACGCCACCAGCTGCACTTCCTCCAACAGACCCCATAAAACTTTGGAAGGTGTCTGAGACCCACTGTCGTTTCTTCCCTCGCTGCTTCCCTTGTGGGAAGGTCGACACTGGATCGCAAACGTTTTCGGGCGCATCGTTCGCGTTTTGCGAAGGAATTTCCGCAACCTGCACCTCAGAGTGCGGTGTCGCAACACCTTGTTCGGTCCATGAGCCCAAACCCAGGAGTCTTTTGATTTGTCTGCTGCCCCACCTCACATCTTCGGCGAGCTTGTTCGCTTCTTCGCCAACGTCGACGGTTTGCGGCATCTTCTTTTGAATTTTTGACGCAAGCACGGTCATCTGAATACAGTTCCGGTACGTGCAGCATGAGAGAGAGAGAGAGACAGAGAGAGAGAGACAGACAGACAGAGAGAGAGAAAGACAGAGGACGACGGTATCAACATCCGGCATCAGTATCAAAGCGACGAGACACCGTCGGCGCGCAGGTACTAAAATTGAGGCCAACAACATGCAACTCATGAGCTAAGGGAGGGAGAAGCCTCACACCGTTAAAACCACTTACCCTGTCGTTGAAGTGCAGCACGTCGCCTACTAACATATCAAGCTCGCTCAACGGGGGGGCCTTTTGCCCATCCGGCCCCTTTCCATTCACCCGAGCCTCCCTCATCTCTCGCGCGTACGGGGAGTCCACGGGCCTGCATCATGAAGCAAGACAACAACTTTACGGTATGGCATAAAAAGGCATGAGTAACCCTTGCCAAAACATCGACGGCCGAAAAATGGCAACAATCGTGACCGCCTTAAAACCATGGAAAGGCAGCGCTTCGCAAGTAGGATTGGCACGTCCCAAACGAGCCTTCGCTAGAGAAGGGAAGGACGACATCATATTCGGCAAGGGATCAAACCATCACATCGAAACAAACCGACAAGACTGCCTTTCTCAGTGCGTATAGTCTGATCCAAAATTCAACCAACACTAAGAGACTCATACAACCCTTGAACCCACAACATGCGGTCAACATTTCTCTAGCAACCACCACACATGGTGTAAAGTACAATAGCGTGCATCAGCTGATTCTTGCCTGAACATCTCCGACAGGCGACCTCCCACCGCTCGCTCCCAAAATGCCACCGACTGGTCATCCCCTTCGGGACTGTGTGAAATGCTCGACACATCTAAGCCTTGCCGTTGCGCCAAGAACGAGACGTACTCTGGGTTGCGGGTGATGAAGTCCCGCATTTGGCACTTAAGAACCTGTTAGTTGTTTGTTGCCATCGACAGGGTGGTGCAGCCAGCACGAATTGCAATAGCTGTTGGTGTGTAACAACCAATCAAGTACTTGGCGTGGGAGAGTGTGTACCCTTTCCATTTGTGCTGTGACAACAGGAATTTGATAGAGTGGCCTGTCCCGTATCGCAAAGCAAAACAGACGACGAGAGGGGAAGCAGTGAGGCAGAAACGGAACACAGAGGGCAAGACCCCGTCGCCTGTTTAAGATTCGCCCATCATCCACCAGGTTGAACGTTGCGAAGGAAGCGAATCTCGCAGAAACGTTCACGATAGCACCCAGGGCCCATCTACACAGAAAACAGGACACGCAGAAACAAACTTTCGTTGAACCCAAAATAACGTCCAGCCGGACGCACCCCTACCGCAGCAGCACTTTCTTGTATGACCAACCTGAGGCACAATGACTGGCGGCAGCAGCCGTGACTGGTCCTCTCTCAGATACACATCCGACGACGCATCGTTCTTCTTGCTAGGGCTTCTCGTGCGCTTCGTTCCTCCGGTAGCAGCCTTCCCGCTGCCAGAGCCGACCCATGGAGTCGGATGGTGGCTTGCTGTTAAGGCAGCCTCTGGACCGACGTAGGCGCCAAGGTTTCCCATGGCGATGGAGGCGGTACCGTGTCGGTGTTGCTCCAGGGTGTACTGTAGGCGCGCTAATGGACCAACCCCAACAACGAGGAGGCTTGGGTCCCTGAACAGCCTCGTCGCAAGCTCGTCATGGTCGGAGGTGCTTTGCAGCATATACTGCAGGGATGGTACCACGACATTCCGGACGTCGCTGAGAAGCAGCTGCGGGCAGGTCACCACCATAGCCCTCACCTGCGACAAAGCAGTTGCCCGTAGCACATGGCAGGAAGAGCGTGCGTTATACATGGAGAAGTTGCAAGCTTTTCTTGAGGATGTACGTTCGCCGGTAACAGAACTTACAGAGAGCAAGGGTGATGACAGACGGGATCCCTCGGCGCTTCTTTTAGTCAACAACCGTGTGCAGTAGTGCTGAGTTATACCAACTACACCACGATGAGCGTGCGGGATCACCTCTAGCGTATCACCTTGCCCCACGCTCAAGACCCCAGACACAAGACATAACGCCGAGTGCTGAGCAACATGGCCGTCGCCTACACCCACAGCCATGCCATGTTCAGAGTCCGACACAAAAAATCACCTTATCGGCATCTAGCACGCCTTGGAACTGTTTCACCGTGGTAAGCGCCGCCACAAGTCGGGTCATGCGAGGTCGCAAGCAGGTCTGCACATCATTGAGAAGAAGATCGGGGGCAACGGACACCACACCAGCGACGCGTTCCCCTGGCAGCAATTCGCGCAGTTCCTCGACCTTGTCCTCCACCTGGGAACCAAATAGCATGCCATCACAGCAGCATCGTTTTGTCACGATGAGACTAACAGCACCTTCTTCGACAGTAAACCATCCGTTATGTTGCTACCCGCAGACCATGATCGTGTCACATCTGTTTCCTTCTACCACGTATCATACTAAACTTTCACAAAAACAATTTCTAAGTTTGACGAGGAAGCACACATTCACCACGCACAGGACAAGAGATCACGCCATCAGCCAGGTGTTCGGTGGCCCGAGGCTTCAAAGAGGCATGGTGCGGTATGAAGCCCAACTTCAACCCTTGCTTGGTGCCATGCGTATGAGAGGACCATGCTAACAAATGCACACCAAGTTGAGCGGCAGAAATCCTCAACGAGGGCATGGACTTGTCAAACGTTGCAAGTGGTTCAACACGGGAAATGGGACAGTAGAAACTTGCCGGAGCTTCTAGCAGCAAGCTGCAAGTAAATCTCCGCCGCTCCCGTAATACAGATTGTTATCACGGTGACCGCCAGCTCAAACGTTACACACACAACCATGAAATAGACCTGACCTTCTTAAGGTCCATGAGCAGGACGTTCGGGTACTCGGTGAAGAGCGTTTCCGTGTCAAGTCCTGGTAGTAGCTCCTTGAATCTCTTGAGGCGATACCCCGTCGCTAGCTTGCGAACCTGAACGTTGATACAAGCGTTTGTCGCGAGGGTTGGATCGGTTTGAGCCGGATGGCAGCTACAAACGGCGTGCGAGACCAGCGACACAGCCCTGGTAGAAAACCCGTTGCTTGGTAAGTAATGCTCGCCGAGCTTACTGGGGTGAAAGGCTGACAACGCTACAGGAGGCAACCCTTGGTTGTCTTGATCGAGGTGTCAAACACGTTGTCGGAAGTAGGGTCAAGGATTCTAAGGTTGTTGTGCTTGTGGAATACCCCGTGACTACCACCAGCCCCAAGATATCAGGCATGGTGTCAGGCTTACGGCAACATGCATCCCGAAATTGCAGAGGGTCATCGGCCCTTGGAGCCTCAGCATAGCCAACGACGTCCATCAACAACTCTTTAGATGGAAGTGCCTCCAAGTTAGGAGTCGATATTCTGTGTCGAAGGGCGCCCTCTGCATTCTCCACCTGCTGATCGAAGGACTTGATGTCGTAGAGGATCATATCCACCTCCGACGGATTATCGCCTAACTTCCCTCGTCTGACGGCCGGAGTGAACCGAAGTTGGGTTTCCTGCGTTAAAACAAAGATAACTCGAAATCAGAGCAGGCTCGACAGGAATCAATTACCGACAACCACGACAGAGAGGCGTATCAACATATGATCGCAAAAGAGCGCCAGCGGCGGGTACGCTAAACTGCTTTGACGTGGTGGAAGCGTGGCCGACGTAGTACAGCTTCCCATCATCGTCGGGCATCATGCAACCATTTCATACTAAAAGACTCTATACCAAGAACTACTTCGGGACGTGCCACCAGCCAGTCTAGACAATGCCTTCCCTCATCCTGCTGTCATGGATATACCTTGATGATCTTCCCGTACTTTCGTTCCAGGGACTTAATGTAGGCGCTTGCCTCCTTCATCTCTGCGGCGCTCGAGACCTCCACGGACCCGTCATCCTATCGAGTACAAGCAAACGCACAGCACGCCCCTGTATTTAGCTATCTTGGTTAGAAGAAAGATCAGCACAGACAAGAAAAAGAGAGACATACGTGCTGCTGGTTTCGAGTGAGGCCGCCCTGATCACCTCGACAAATACCCAACAGCCCGCTGTACGGCGACACCATCTCGTGGGCGATTCCACCAACAAGACACCGGAATAATCAACGGGGCATCCACAATAGAATGCTCATGTGTCATGAGTGATTGTATGACATATTCGTTGCAAAGGGTTCGCAGACCATGTAAGAGTCGTATTAGTCACAGCCATGAAAACGCATCGCAAAAGCTTGACCAAACCACTGCTGTTGTTTCGAAACAACTGGCCGCAGATGCAGTCGAAACGTGCGAAGGTGGGCGTATGTACACCAAAGAGGTGATCCGGATGCAAAGGCCGTCGAAGTTCCACCCATTCGGTCGCAACGCAACAGACCTGTAGCTTTGCCGACATGCCTTCCCCTTTCAGGAGTCTTCCGCCAGACCCGTTGCCGCTTCCCGTGTCACTGTCGAAGTACAGCCCGGGCCACAGTCGAAGTACCGACGGCCCTTCCACCTTGCGCTCCAAAAACTTTCTGCTTGTAGTACGCATCAGGAGATAGTTGTGGGGACAAGGCGTGTGACGAAAAATCTAGCTTTCGAATCAGCTAGCCCATTTCGTGTCTGCAACTTACTCTATTCAATCCTGCCGATGGTCCTCGGTTTCAGTTGTGCCGTTGTCTACGGGAAGCAAGCACATCATCGCCCGGCAGGGTACGCCTTCTTGCATCGACACTCCAAATAGAAAAAACGAAGTTCTACAGAATACCAAGGAGTAACCATGCCAGCGACCTGTCGCGTCTGTAGAGTGTTCGAAAAATCTTCGACAAACGTCGAAAAGCACTTGCCCAGACACGAGGGATCCGTCCTCGTCATGTATGTACGTGGACGGGCGGCGGTACATTGACACCGTGCCATGCGGTGCATTGATGCGGCAGAGTAATGCCGGTTACCTGTACTTGGCGCCATGAACAGCCAGCCAATCCCTCTTGGCCATTCGGACCGTGGTCCGCATTGTTGCAGGGCGAGGCTTCACTCCGGTCGTCTGCACCGGACAGCACGGCATTAGAACAGACAGAGCAAGAATCATCGCATCATCCCCTAGTTTCGGGTGGCTTAGCCGTACAGACAGTTGGTCAAGAGCCATGGGGCGCGGCGAATGGAAAGTTGATCTGGCAGGCGCATTGCATCCACCATCACAAACGCGCCTCTTACACCCAAGGCCGTCGGGACAGCTGAAACAGCAAAGAGTTGCGCCCAAACACCGTAGTACCTGATGGCATCTAAAGACGCGAAGACAGCAAATGCAAAACAAGAGTTGACACTCGCATCAACCATCAGCCATCAACCACAAGACACACCCAACAGGGTCCAGAAGAAATGAAGACTACTAACACAGCAAGATGTCGACCAGATCCTGCAGACGAAACCATACGGCAGTTGAAGGATTGGGCATCGCGTGTGTATCGTCCACAGCGGTACACCAACGGCATAGATCGATCGATACCTCTATAAGGAAGTCCAGGCGGGACACGGAGGTATCGAGGCTATACGACAGCAGCAAGGGGTAGTCTTGTATCAGCTGGTTGAGCTCCGTTGCGTTGGAGACGCGTTCTCGCCAGCAGTCCACCTGATCCATCCATCCATCCATCGGAATAACGGCCAACAGTCAGCATCGTGCGACAGCAAAACAACACCGGACAGAGTTCCAGTCACAGCATGGCAGCTGGTGGACAGCATGTACATAGTACTGCGTGCAGTCAAAGCGAAAGCCTTGGGCACCTGACATTAGCTTGGCGCTTACTGAATACCGTAATCTCCACCGAGTTAGGGATCCCGGGTGGAGGGAAAGTTCACTTTGCTGAAGTTAACACCCCGAGGAGGTAGGTGGGTGCAAAGTAAGGTAATGCAGTGCGGTACGGTACGGTATCAGTTTCGTTTGTCACACACTGTCTGCCTGTCGACCTCTTCGCATAAGTTGAAGAAGCTGCTATTGTATGCAAACCTGCTCTTCAACGCGACAAAACATCAACAACAACAGATTGCAACGATCCAGTGGTCTTACAACGAATTCAGTAGCATTCCGACGAAGGCAAAGAGTGTTCGGTCTCAACAGCAGTGTTGGGGTCGATACGTGCCAGACGCGCGGGCTCTTTCACTGTTCCACGAATATTCTGTGACTAGAAGGAGCCAGAAACATGACTATTTTGGGCTTAAGTGGATCCCCCGGGGAAACGAAGAAAAAAGAAGGTGTGGGGGGCCAGCTCCAAAATGATACCTCCCCTCGACTAACTCGCCCCCCCCGGTGTTTGCCATCGGGGTTGGGTTTTCGTCGCGTGGCAGCGACGTTGTAAAACAAGCCCCCCCTCGGTGTTTGCCATCGGGATTGGGTTTTCGTCGCTTGGCAACGACGTTGTAAAACAAGCCAATTCACTTCGTGAACTCGGCAACCAGGTTACCGGGTTTTTTTTTCTACCTCTGTTTTTTTTTGGCGGTAACCATAATGGTGGTCGAGTAGATCATGTTGTGCGGGGTGGAGAACCCTCACTACGCGCAAGGGGGATGATCGCACCACGTTGTGTTAAATTGGTCAAGCATCCTTGAGGCAGGTACACAGTGCTTATACCTGTCTCTGGAAGTGAAAGCACCAGAAAATAAATTAAGTCATACGCAGCTGTCATCCGTACGGAAGAAAGTAAGCACAAGATGCCGAACACCCTTAGCAGGACGCAGCGCACCCTTCATGCGACTCGCCGAATACCTCACGGCGCTTCGCGCTTGGTGATATGAGAGCCTGGTCCGGTGAGAACCCGGCGTGCTCTGTCCCGGCTTTGTAGGGATGCAAGGTCAATGGTCTAACGACTACGGCATGCACGACTATAAGTACCCCCCTTTTGACTAACTCAAAAGTGCTTCCAGCTTGTTGGTGAGTTTTATTTTGGGACGGGGGGTAGAGAGAACACAGAGTAGATTGGGGGAAACGCATCGGAGATTGCAGCCTCCACTGCTCGCAAAGTACTACAGCAGTACCACGAAACCATTGCTTTAGAACTTCTCTCGAACAAAGCATGAATCTGAAAGCTACAAGCAATGGTTTCGTCTACGTCGTGAATGTTTTTCAGGATGCGCACACGCCTTTGCGTAACGACGAAAGGACCCTTTCGGATCGCAGGCAGCGGCGTTTTCAATGGGACGACACACGGTCATCACGTCTGGAAAACTTACCTTCACACCGACGCTTGTGTAGTCGTACAGTAGAACGGTGGCGTCGCTCTCCACCATTGACACCACGTTAGCGTCGGGGAAAAGGTCTTGCAGCTGCTGAAACTTAGCGGCCACAGTTGTCTCAATCTTGGAAACGAGCAGAGCAGGTCTACGGTGGATGATCTGGCGTCGTCATCACCATCGTCATCGACAATAGTATGCACAACAACGGACGGAAGGAAAACAACGGAAAAGAGGCGTTACCGTAGGCTCAGCAACTCGAACGCACCCACACTTGATTCTTGAATGTCGCCAAAAAATGTCCCATGGCAACGACCCACGTGCGAAGGACGCCCCCAGATAAAACTACAAGTGTAATGTCGGTGTAAAGAGTGCTGGGTTTTCTCGCTATTGCCCACTACATTGGCCCATGAGCACCGCCCGCGCAGGCCCTATCGAACGCCAATGGCATCGCACCCCAAGGCTACTGCGGACATGGTTGCAGACCTACGGCGGTTACAGTGCAGACAGCGGTATCGTCATACAAGCACAGGTGGTAGGCGTAAGCACCACATACAATCGACACAGCGACAGAATTATGCCTGACGCGCCGTCCTTCCTCGCCCTCCCCCCATCCCCTCTATCGCTGACATGTGCAGGCAAGCCTTTGAAAGGTTTCATATGAAAAAATTAAAAAATGCCGTCCTCACCCGGTGCAGGTCAGCGTCGGGTCCCAAAAGCCACCTCAAGCTAGACATCTGAAACGGAATGCGAGGAAACGCCATACAAATGCAGCCGGAGGAGCAACAGGAAAAAAATGAGACAAAATAGCACGACAAAGACGCGGCTGGAAACAAAAGAAGCACGAAGCGCACGAGGCGAAGACGAACTCTCTGCTGTGGCACCACACCTTTGCTATTTCAACCGCACGACCAAACCAAACCTAACCGGCACGCAAGCAGGTCGAACTGGGCCACATGACGTAAGTTGGGATTGGTTTCTTTGCTTGCGGCAAGGTCGACTGGACCCCTTCAGTGCATCTTCTCAAACAAACGCCATGTCAATTCCAGGTTGTGTTACAAGCTCCTGTTCAACTCGAGATACAGTGCTTCATTCGAGCGAGCACGGTCCTATCAGCGCAGGGCCGTCAACGGGTGACGACTGCTATCATGGTCACGGTCTTGTCACCGTCACCAAGAAGCGAACGCACCTTCTGCGCCAGGCTTGAGACGTTAGTGGTCAGAAGACGCGGAACTTTCCGCACCAAGACACTAACATCATGCCCCGGCAACAGCTCGGACAGGCTTTCTAATCGTCGTTTTACCAAGCCTCCAATGTCCAAGTACAGAATCGTCGGCTCAGTCCTGGCAACCAAAATTTCGACGTTCAAAGCGAGGGCGGAAATGACAAGAGGGCAAGCCTGATTGTGAGTATGCGACAATCACAATGCTTCGGGCAATGGGATGGGTGTACGGAGGGAGGAAAAGGGTATGCCGCCGGGAAGCAATGTACAGCTTTTCTATCGTAATGGCATCCTATTATGCCAGCTATTTGGGCTGTCCAACAAAGATGTCTTCCATCAATAGCACCGCCACCAACAACCAGGGCGCCATGCGCGCTTGTCGTGTCGTGGTGCCTCCTGGCTGCTGATTGACGAAGCTGTTAGTTGGGCCGCTCTCGCACTCCAATGGCACGACAAAGCACCCTCCAAACCCACCACCCAACCCTTACTGTGACGAAGCACTCCCAAACAGAACGTGCATGCGGCAACAAAAAGCACTGCTGTACACGAGCCAATCCACCTGACAACTTTCAGAACATCTATCCCCGGCAAAAGGGATTCGAGCTGATGAATCTTGGGCATTAGGAACGTCTCCGGATCGTGGGTCAGCAGGAGTGGTGCCCTGCTGAGAAGCCTGGGACTCTCTGGGAAAAGTCGTTTGATGAACTCTATTCTCGGCGCCAGGGTGTCCTCGTGGTACAGCAGCAGGGCCGGGCTATGTCTCACCAGCCTGGCGTAGTTTGCAGGTATCATGGTCATGTGCACGGTGCGGCACCAGGACGTTCACGATGCGCCGGGGGGAGGCGGGGGGGGGGGCGGGGAGAAAGTGTAAAGACTAAAGTACACGATGCGCACGCGTTGCTTAAGAGCTTGGAGATTGCAAGCGCGGCGTCGGACCATCGCCTGCTGCTTCGTGCCACCAGAGACGCCGTACCCTCAAAGAAGACGCATACATCGTTACATGACTACATCAAATGCGGGACTGATTTTATGTATTTCTTAAGAAGGAAAGCATGACACCTGCCCAAATGAAATCGCGATTTGAGGCTCATTGAGTACCACAAGCAAGCAAGCTAGACGTTCGCGTTGAATTCCCGGAAAACCAACCGTCAAATGGAGGAAGCCCTACTGTGCACTTGAGTGGCGAGTTGCCAACCGCTCAGAATAGCACGTAAATATTGCCGGGAGCTTGCAACACTGCTGTTTCTATGGCCCGTACTGGAATGGTCCTCGACGGGCGTTGCGGAGATGAGAATAAGAACGATTTTTGAAAATGTAAGGTCACCTACACAGCTCAGGAAGAGTGCGGTTAAGGTCTCGGAATGTAGTCTCTGTGAGAGGTAATTCACTGAAAGTTTACCCGTTGTTTTACTTCATCAACGCCCTTCACCGACAAGGTCGATTCAACAATACTTACTAATGTAGACGTTCACACAGGATGCAAGGCTATCAACATGATCTTCCTATGGCATCATTTTGTGTCCCCTGGTCTGGTGCGAAGGTCACAATAAGTAGCACGGAACAGCATACCGTATGTATCACCGTGTAGTGTACAATACCACATGAGATACCACACACCCTGGACCGATTCTCAAAGCTCGATACCTTCAAGCACGAGGAGAGTCAACGCCAAAAAGTGCGGCATTGGAAAGGCATCATCGACAACTTTGCAAAGACGTGTCGGTCGGTATTGCCACCCTCCCTATTGTGGACAATCGACCTGCGAACACCTGTCCCGCGATTGTGGTCCCTTACATGGCATAAACTTACCGTACCGCCGGGGATGTCTTGTGATGACCGCAGCCGATGACAAGGCTCACCTCAGGACATCCACACCCGGGAGTAGGCTCGACATGGCCGCCATCCGCCGCGGCACGATCTCTTCCAACTGGGTACTTCCAAGAAGGGCAGGAGCCCGCGATACGAGCTGGCCTGCCTCGAGCCCAGGAAGAAGGCGCTTCAACGTTTGCATCTTAGCGACAAGCGGGAAGTTCGTGCAAGACGTAGGACGTAGGACGAACGTTGGATTCCAAAGGGTGTGGTCATTGCTATGTTTTCGTTCTTGGAACATGCAAATCATACCGTATGAACCAACGAACCCAAAGAGACAGCGCGAGGTATCGAAGACTCGCCTGTTGCTACGCATATGATACAACACAGCAAGTCTGTGCGCGTATCATCATCGGTAGTTTAGACTACAATATTGGAATTATTTTTTCACACATATTTTGGGCGAAGTCTTGCGCCCGCGAAAAAACGAAGAAACGTGCCTGCTTTCGAAGTACACCTTAACAGAAAACAATAGCATTACTGAAGAGAGGCATATTTGAGAGCGGCCTAATCTACAGCAGTAAGAACGGGTGTAGTAGTTTGGACGTGACGTCAACCCCTTAAGGGGTTGCAGACAAGTGCTTTCACGCTGGCTCTTTTCTTATGCTTAAATCCATTAGAGACAAAGAAAACAACCTTCGCGCAGGAGGAACCTGGGAATTAGGACTAATATCAGTAGAGGACACCATGAAGAGGCGAAGTGCGTGCTGGCACGTTCAGGTTTGCTACTGGAGCTGAAATATCGAAGGTCGGAGCAGCCTCTTAAAACAGTCGGAAATCTGCGCCGGAACCAACCGGACTCCATTTCTTACAGCCATGCTCACCGCCACGGACCGTAAACCCTGAACGGAGGGTTGTCAGCAGTAGCTAGTGGCATCAGCTACTGCTGTAAACCCGCAGTTCAGCAGATTGGGGTCAGTGGCGGAATCCACAAGCAGTGCAAGACGCTGGGTGTACGTCTAATTTGCGGAGATTTGCGGAGATGGTAGGCCACTACATACTACGACCCGGTATCACCGCACACAGAAGCAGATTTGAGCGCGCCAACATACCCCCCCCGCTGCTATAGTGTCCTCTAAATAGTGTACTATGCACCAGGTTCCTGGCGACACCGACCTTATTTGAGCGCCTGCCGTTTTGGCTTTGACTTGAATTTAGACTAGGGTGAATTTGGCCCTTTGACTTGAGTTTAGACTAGAGGTGATTTTTTTTCTTGATTTCAAAAGGAGGCGTGTGGGGATAGACCCGTGAAATGTATGCTTTGAGCAGCCTCTACTGCCGCCAGTGCGAGAATCAACGATTTCTGTCTTTTGCTGTGCCTTCCGACTGGTCTTGTGTGTCTGTTGTTCATATTCTGGTGCTCGTGCTTTGTATTCAAAATTATATCAGCATCTTTATGTGACTTGGATCGACGTAGCATACTCGCAGCAGTTCCGATTCGAAGAGCACACAAGCAGCGACTTCTTCTGGGAAGAAAAACAATAGAGCAAAACACAAAATGGCACATGGTATTTTGCCAGCCCAGAACTCTATCTATCGGCATAGGCGACACTCACAGAGAGTGTAGCAAAACCCAAGCGCAAAACAAGAAAATGAATTAGTGGACGCGCCAGTCGATTACGTCATCTGTCTCGTGGAACACGTCTGAACCTTGAGCAGTAATTTCGTAATTTCCCATCAGGTCTTCGAAAAGTCGCACTCATTGCAAAACCTGCACGTCGAAAGGGCACGTGGAGACGTCAAATGCGCTCTAGGAATCGTGCGAATGTTTGAATGCTTGAATGCGTCTCCCGCGTGGGGGCGTGGGGGGCAGGGGGCAGTGGGCCAGCAAGACCAATTGAGCAACATCAGCCCGACCAACACGTACGCACACGTACGTACGTACGCTACCGAGGTTGAGTTTTCGCACACGCACAATGCAGCGTACAGCAAGATAGATATGAGATCAAGGTTACTCACCCTTTGAGCAGTGACCTCGTCCATGTCATCGCTTCGTGTACGTCGCTTGGTTTGGCCGGCGCTGCGCACAGCACCGCTGGTAGTAGTGGGTGTCTTTTGGGCACGACGATCAGATCGGGTGCGTGATGTTGCTGCTGGTCCCGTGGACAATGGACTACTCAATGGGACACAAAAGAGAAGCCAGAGCGCGCAGTAGTACTTCATGGTGGCTTTCTCCCTGCCTCTCCCAGGCTCTCCTAGTTTGGCGCTCTCTCGCTCTCGCCGTGTCTATAGGGTGACCTCTGGTCTCGCCTGGCCTCTCCTTGAAGTGAGTGCAACAAGTGCAAAAGGGGGGGGTCGCTGGATGGTATCGGATCGTACCACAACCAGGCTCAGCCCACCCAAGCCTCCTAACTGCCGCTGCCGCTGCCGCTGCCTCCAGCACCCACCCCCACACCCACGCGCCAAACTTGTATTTCGGGCATACATAATGGGTCTCGTCGAAAAGGCGGTTTACCGAGCAGTGCTGCGTAAAGCGCGGCTGTTCGACAAGAACATAGCAGCCAAGGTGAGCAAAGCTATGTAGTATAAGAGGTGAGCAAAGCTATGTAGTATAAGAGGAGGACTACTGCTTTACATAGTGTATCACCTCTGCAAGCTGCTGTTTATTTGCTATCTCCACACACGCCGGATGCTTTGCGCCTCAAATCTGTTTGAAGGAAGCTTCTCGCACATTGCTCATCTGTTTGTGATTGCGCGTGCTTCTCCATAACGTGCATCATTGGGGTATATTTGCAGCAGAAGAGCACTGCTAATTTTCTAATTTTGCTAACTCTACACGTTGGTCGGGAACATCCACGTGCCCCCCAAAAGGTAGTTCTTGCTGTGTGTATACACTTCGTACACCAAACGCTACATCGCTGTTGGCAACTAGCCTTACCTCTGACAAGTTGACGAGCGCGGGCAACAACAGGCTCAAGTGACCACGCTAGTTATGACTGCTGCATTGTCGAGGGAGTCGCCGTGCAGATTTACTTGGTGGGCAACGGGTGGGATGCGACGCGGGTTGTGAAGGTGATGTTCCCCCCTCTAATACTGTACGCCGAATCCTTGATTTTTCGCGATACTGCTCTCCAGGCCCTCATACAGCGGCATGGTATCGTCCGACCACCGTTGACCGAGTCGGACGCTATCGGGGGAGATCGGCGTCTATATGCGGCTGCCTTGGAGGTGGTTGTGGGCAGCCACTGCCATGTCAGGTGGGGCTTTTCGAATTTGTTGCACCGCCGTATCGAAACAAACACAACGCTGCTTGCTTTGACGGACGCAAGCAATCCCAATACAAGGAAAAATAAAAGTGTGTCAGATGTTCGCATTGACCGTGGCACTACTCACCGCGCGCTTTACTACGGTACGGCCGTTGCAACCTTTTGCTCTTGCACGATCCGCTCCGTAGGCCTGAGCGGCTAGCATGGTCTCTGCAGAGGCTAATTCGCACGATCCGCATGGCCGACCAGAACAACCTCGAGGTAGTTGCAGATAGGGCCGCGGAGAATGAAGCCAAGGAGGCCGAGGGCGTGCCGCTGGAAGATAGAACAGTTTGGGAGCAAGACGCGATGGTAGCCATTTCACTCGAAATATTCTTCCCGGGGGCTTTGAAGGGCGTCGACGGAGCGGACAAGGTTGGCGCAGGTGACATACATACGTTTACCTCGTACCAGGGGTTGGGGCTGAGGGGTCATGCACATGTTTGCTGGTGTTTCTCACTTTTTCTGCTTGAAATTTCCCGTTTCGCCGAAGGCTCGCCTCGCGTAGGATCGCAGGTTATTTTTTTTGTTGCCCTTGCTCCTCGCTGCGGACGTAAGCTGCACCAGCACGTTCATGCCTGTTGTAGGTGGGTCGTTCTGGTACCTCATGATGGACTGACTCGTGTGTGGAAAGAATGTACTTGGGAAAGATGGGTTGCACGTAATGACCGCCGGTCAAGTTAGAGCATGACTCTTTTGGTGTTCGTGCGCTGCAGGCTTTGCAGCCATCCGAGAGCTGTCTTCGAAGTGGGCATTGGCGGAATCCCTAGGGCTTACCGAGTACCTGGAGAACAACGGGCAAACGTCTTGCGTCAAACGGCGAAGAAGAAAGGGAAAGGTGGCCGGACCCAGGAACACGGTAGGCTTGTGTATGTAGTCACTTCCCGTGTGTCTTTGGGAATTTAGAGTGCCCGAGGTTCCAATTTTCTGCTTCCAACGCTCTGTGCAAGCAGATGGAAATGCTTGTGCCAAAACGCTCTCTCACGGTTTTCCGCCCCGTGCATGTACGGCCATGTTTCCATCCATCGGACCGGATCGACGCCTCGGTGTTGCTGCCTCAAGACCACAAAGAGAGCACTGCGGGTACTGCGGCACCAGGAGCGACGTGCCAGGGCGGCAGGGGAGCGGAATACCCGATCAACGTCGCCATTGTCACCAGGGAGGGGTTTCGAGCTGGACACCCGGAACAGTTTAGCGCGGCCGGGGGATGTGGTGGAGCCCACAGGAACGCCAGCCAAGGGCGTCTACCTGATCTCACACCCACTGTCGTTTCTTTACGCGCCCGAGGAGATGTTTCATCGCTCGGTGGTACTGCTGGTCGACCACTCGCCGTTGGGATCGTACGGGCTTGTCGTGAACAAGGACAAGGGCGAGACATTGGAAGAAGCCTTGTGCGAGGACGCGCTCCCGTTGGCATCTGATGCACTGCAGCAAGTGCTGAAAAATCCCGTCAGGGTTGGGGGCCCCGTCATGTCGCGCCTGGCTTGGCTGCACCCTCACAAGGAGGTCGGGGGGGTTCCGTTGGCCGAGGGCGCCGAGAAACCGGTAAGGAAATTCTCGAGGGATGACATGCATAGTAGTGTAGCTTCAGCAAGTTGTGAAGGAGGGTGTTGGGCGGTTGCCGCTCAGCCGGTCGTTCGATCGTTGTTGGCACCGTCGTGATTCATTGTCGGGCGCTTCGTCGCTGACCTTGGTTGTTTCTCACCCAGAGATGATTGGACTGGTTGGATGTGTTGGAGAGATTGGACGAAATTGCGACAGAAGCGTCGCGCTTTTCATGAAGGAAAGTTACTTATTGTCAGCGAATATGAACTTGTTTTCATGTTGTACAGTAGACCAGTGCGTGCCGGCGGCGCGCCGTTTCGTCATTGCTTCAGTTTCTTCAGGGTACGCAGCATGTGGTTGCACGTGTGATGCCCGTCCGTTGTTTCCCTTGTTTCCGGTTCGTTTGACTTATTTGTTTGCGTGCGACAGTCGCTTCGCAGTCGTGTGTTCGTTTTCAGTACAGTAGCTGCGACGATATTCCACGTGAACGTGTCACTTCTTTGGTCAAAACTGAAGCGTGTGCGGTGACTCTCTTGGTTCGGTGCTCAGGTGTTCTTCTGCGGGAAGATGGAGAAAGCGGCCGAGCTATTGACCAAGGGCGCCGCTAAACCGGCTGATTTCTCCCTGGTGGTAGGCGCATCAGCATGGGATGTGAGCCGATTTTGCGGGAATGGTAGATATACCGAAAATGGTGTACAATGTGCGGAACAAACACGACTCCTGCAGGCGCCCCTGGAAAAGTCCGCTCTCGTACCCTTGCCACTGATTCTGTATCTTCTGTGCTTGATGTTTGTGGAGCGATGTGCCTTTGAGTTGTCGTGCCTCTGATTCCCATTTTATCACGATATCACGTAGAGCGGCCTCTTCCCCACAGCATGGCGTGCCTCTCTCTCCCCATCCCAGCTTCCACTCCACTTTCATCAAATTTCGGCGAAAGACACGGCCTGACGTGTCGTAGACTTGTTGCATGCTGTTGATTCTGAGAGCTGTCATACCTCGTTGACGAGATTGCTGGGTACTATGCGACGTCGAAGAGTACTGTTGGTCCTGCAGACATGTGCAGGAGCACCAAATATCGTCTATCCACTCAGTGCATATAACGCAGAATGAGGTAGTACTTTTTCCGAGCTCGGTGGCGTAATCACGCAGTGAAGCCGCACTTCCATGCTGCTAATCGTTGTGTGTCAACGTGTTTTGACTCCCCCGCTCTTGTTCCTCTTGGCCTTGTTACTCAGGCTGGTCAACTGCAAGGCGAATTGAACCACGGCTTATGGATCATGGCGAAGGTATTGTACCTTCTCTCGGAACGTGGATCCATGAAGAACGCGCAACAGATACTCTAGGCAGTCCCAAGCCCGGTATTGTGCTCTCTTCGCAACCTATTGTGCTACCTACAGATCGCTGCTGTCATGCGTTTTGTGCGTGGGGCTGTACAGCCTCGCTGTTCTCGGCTGAACAGTTGTGCAACAGCAGTACATGTCGCTCATTTTGCGTGTTGTTCGGCACGATCGCCTGCCTGTGTCCCGTGTTATGAAAACATTACATTTTTCTCCATGTTATGTGCTGCATGTGTTGAGTTTTTGGGTGAGAACACAGCGACAGCGGGGCACTTTGGAAAGCACAATTAGCTGGTTGCATGCACTTCCTCCTCTCTTCCCTGCTCCAACATGGCGCCACTATGCACCCCACTTCGAACGACGTACCCGCAGGCACCGGCAAGTTTCGCCTTGGCTGGGGGCGAAGACATGTGGCGAGACATGTTGGAAGCTATGGGAGGACCGTACGCTGCGATGGCCCGGGTGCCCCACGGCCGGCAGTGGGCAAGGACCGGGGTGAAGATCTCACCGTCTGACTGGCCATGATCTACTGCTGTAGAGTGTACAATCGTAGGGTTCCCTTGGTGTTTCTTGTGGATGTATGCCGTGCGAGGGATGCGGCCTGTGTTCAGCTGCGCTTACGTTTGTTTCATGATTGAGCCTTGACCACACAACCCAGTGTTACCAGCCTCTTGCATGATGATAATATAGGGTCGGGGGTGCTTATGATGCGTCAAGATCAACGCAATGAGACTGTGACATCGCTGGTGGTATGTACGAAACAGAAACTCGGACACATGCTAGGCCGGATGCGCTTGGAGAGTATACGTTCTGGGTTTCTTTGTCCATGCATGTGGCACCTCGGAATTACTGTGCGAATGGAGAAGCTAGGCACACGCGGTCTGCAGCACAATTTTGCTCACCGTTAAGACTAACTTGGGCGTATGCGTGGTGCAGGCCACGCATGTATATTTGTATCCCGGGTATCGCTTCATCCCCGCATGCGAACCATGGCCGTCTCCTAGTCACTCACACACCTGGCCGGATAACAGGAAGATCAACCTCCTTTTCCAAAGTCCGATTTCTAGTCACAAGCAGTAGCTGTAGTAATCTGATCTACGCCTGTTTTACAGACGGTGTCATAGTGCAAGCCCCTGGCAGGCAGGTTTGTTCTTGGTGAGACGCGCACAGACGGATAGATTCGAAAGTTGTGGATTGAGAAATGTCTCATCGAAGTCGGGTGATTACCTCTCCCTCTCTGTATCTCTCTGTATCTCTGCGCCCCCGTGGGTCGCATTTTGTGTCGTAAATTTGCCGCGGGCTTGGATTGGAATAATGATAATCGTACCTTCCCAACCAATTATTTTCCGGACCTTTGCAGGGAACACACGTCTTGACATACAATAATACTAGATGTCTTTATGGCTCTTCTATCAACGTCACTTGTCCGCGATTAGTTTGTTTCGTTAATTTATCTTGGCCTCTCTCCTCTACCCACACGGAGCTACAGCTTATAGCGTTGCTATTTGCTTCTTCTCATTAGCCAGCCGGTTAGCACCGTCGCGCCATTCAAAGAAACAAACAACGAACTGGACATGGTTTGCCATTTGAAAAAAACGATGCTGCTGTGAACGCAAGGTCGATAAACTATCCTATCCACAGAAATGGTGCAGGAGGGGCGGGCTGAGAAAAAAAGGTTCTTGAATAATAAAAATAAATGTGGGCCAGAAGATACTTACTTGCACTCCTCACTTCTTCTATTCTTGGATACATTTAAATTGTTTAATTCCACTGCATGTGATCCTAAAGCAAATGGTCTGTATTCAGCGTAGCCTTTAATGCTTTCTTCGTGCCTTCGTACATCGTGATATTTGAAAAGAACGGCGATGATCGCGCTCATCATCATTATATCATCGCTCGATCGATCGACCAGAAAAAGGGTGTCGAATTTCAAATTCATTTGCACTGTGCACGTTGAAAAATGGTTGGTCATGGGCGGTGTCGTTGTCATAGATGTCCTCACGTTGAATAGCCTTCAGGCACGAATTTCCGTCGTCACCAAGAAAAGGATTTATGCACATATCGGGGGCATGTACGTACACATGCGATTGTTTGTGTGTCCCAAAATGTCCGGCATGTCCGAGCGCCGGGGGGGGGCACACGGTTGCACCCAACATTCACGGACCCCCCCCCCAAAAGTGGCCTGCCGAACGGAGGCACAGCGCCACCCGACCGCACTGCATTCTGGTTACGGGAGAAGGAGAAGGGACGCGCGAGCGGTCAGAGGTTCCCGGTGTGTGGTGTGGGGCAAAGAGGAGATGGGCGGATATTCTAGCACGCCCCGAAAAGGGAAAACCTCGGAGGAAGAAGGAGACGAAAGCTTATTCTACGCTGCAAGTGGCATGCAAGTGAGTTCTACTCTAAAGAGTCTGCGCGATTCTCCTGCTTGCATCGGGGTGTGCTCTCTTCACCAGCTGTTGGGCAGAACGTAGCACCCTGCCAAGAAAGGGTAGCAACAAGCTGGGTGCTCTTCCACGAGCTTTGACGTAATGATGTGTTCTCATTTTCGCCCCCCAATGCCAGACTACAGACATTTGTACACAGCGCACAGCACACAGAGAACTCGTACATCGTAGCCAAGGTGCAAGTATGTAGTCTAGGCTGCTTTTTTATCGGTTGGTCGCGCTTGCCGTCGAAACGGGACCTCAAGATGCACTCTCAGGAGAGCTAAATGCCGCGTGCAGAGCATTAACTCAGGTATAATGCACTTTCTTCTAGCCGTAGACATCGAAAATAGCGAGGGCACAGGCGTCTTGGTGTGGATGCCAGAAAAAAATGGGCGCACGGGCAGGTGTTGAGAGCAGCAGATTCTATCAATCGTGGACCGGCTGTTTTTGCGCCGACAGGGGCAGGTAAGGTGTGTAGGTGAAGGTCTTGCTTGCCGCGGTTGAGAGAGGGGAGAAAATGTCGCCAAGGACATTGATCAAGTTTTCCGCTAGTTGATACCTGTACCAAGCATCCTTTTGCGTCAGCACTTGTATGTGTACTGAAACATTTTTCTTCACAGTGAAAGTACTCATTTTACTTGTGACGAAATCCGCCGCTGTGCGTGGAATATGGAGGACGTTCAACATACCGTTCGGTTGTCCACGGAGCGTGCGATCGGCAGGGCAACACACACGTGTTGCTCCACTATGAAAGAATCCACCATTTAACATGTAGTAGAAACGCACGTTGTTTACTTTGAATAATTTTTGTTTTGAATACCAACTGATGGCCATATGTACGAGCTGGTCATCTCAAAGGTAAGAATAACGGCATGTTTCGTCCCGTCCTTCATCCTTCACAGCTACATCAACCATGGTACTGGAGTCATGTGGCTCTATCGAAACATAAACATGGCGTGACAACATTTTGCTCGGAAAGGTGCAACAGCATTCGCCTGGGACCACCAGCAAAGGGCTTGAACCCAGGTGTTACGGCCTTTCCTCCGTCCAAGAAAAAACAGAGGGCGTTGTAAACAGCGCGCGGACTGAGGGTATGACTTGCTTGAGAGTGTACTCTACTTGCGTGGCCTGCCACTGCCACGGTCTGTGCGTCTGTGTAAGGAGCACGAGGTGGTAGCTCAATTGTGCTAAGCAGGGTCCAAATCGGAGGTAGTTGAAAAAAGGGACTCCCATTTTTGGAAAACAAAACTGGTGTTGTTCCGTGCTCTCCTGCAAGAAGCACATGCGGCAGCAACAAGGGGCACAGCATAGTCGCACCAAAAGCCGCTTGCAAAGCTTCAATATTTATCCTGAAAGCATGCTGTCACCAACCGTTGGCGGAGGGATCACCTGTACTCCCCCCTTCTTGCGGTCAGGCTGTGAGAGATTTGTTTTTGTTCTGGGCGTGTCTCCCGTACTCCCACGACGACATACACTTCAAAGCCTAGCTTCTAAAACCCCACTGCTTGCGCAGAAATCTCTGATACGTCTGTCAGTCGCGCACGTTTCTCTAAGGCAACAGCTGTTGCGGGCACCCACATAAGCCTTGACATTACGAGTCCCCTACGCCGGAACCTGTGAGCCTCTTGGCCTGCACCATGTACTGTGCGCATAGAATGTCAAATGGCAATCATGCTCGTGCAGTATGGTTTGGAGGTAACTTTGTATTTCTGGGCTTCGCAGATACGATGCGCTAGCGTGTTTACATCTCATCGGATACCCCTTGCCTTGGTGTACAGCTTGCAGAGTGGATTTTGCTCTCAGTTTGCGACATCGGCGGGCAGTTTCTGTGGTGGAGGTGCGATGCGCGCTGTAATCCAGCCTTGTACGCTTTCTGCTCGATCGCTCCAAAATGTCCGCCTCTGTTCTGTGACCATGTCCGGGATATGCTTGTACAGGGATGGCGAGCATCGATGGAAGACGCTCACATCGCTCTGCTCAAGGTTCCGCATGGCCAACCCCCAACTTCGGCTGCTATAGGCGCTGCACGAATAGGTCTTTTCAGCAACCAAAGTCACAAGCCCCCGCTCAGAAGGAGCGGCAGCCGAGGCGGTATCATCACAGCTGTAGGTGATTCAAACGGCCCCTCAGCATCGGGTGCCCAGGCAGCACGACGTCGGGCGGAGACTTTTTCGGCAGGAGACACTGAGGGACTCTCTCAGCAGGGCCGCCTCAAAGATGAGACAGGCTCACAGCAGACCGCAGCAATTAGCAGGGAGGGTCCAAGGCGAGCGTCTACTGGGGCAGTGAAAGGGAGGAGCGGCTTCGCAGCCGCGTCAGACGATAGTGGCGGCGGGGGTGATGGAAGCAGCTGCGTCGGTGCGGGGTGGAAAGCGGTGGACTTGTTGGAAGATGCGGCTCTGTTTGGGGTGTTCGACGGACACGGGGGCAAAGCGGTCGCGGACTTTTGCAAGGAGCGGCTACCAGGTGAGTAGGAGGGAAATACTCTTTCGTGAAGGCTTGTACTTGTCCCTTTTATAGCTTTAAGCGTGGTTTCGCACGCGTGGTTGGGCAGTAGTATGGTGTTCATATCCAGTACCCACGACGTCCCTCCTCGTGTGTGGTGCAGAGTGTCAACAACTGGTGGTTACCGCCTTGTTTGGTTCAAATTAGCACCATCGCCTTTATTTGCTTGAAACGGGGACGCCGCCCTCCCTGTGGCATGACGCGGCCGCTCGTGAAGACATCCTTGCGCAAAACACGCTCAGTTTTCATGATGTTGTGGGGCTCTTTGGTGGGTGTTTTCGTGTTCGCCGTGCAGCCTATTCTTTTATCTATCTAGCATACACTAGGTTGTCTAGTCATTGCATGTCATGCGGTAGGAAGCCCTCTCCCACCGCTGCCGAAAAAAGACAAAGAGCGTTATAGTCGTGGGTGCTCGATATAGGACGGGTGAAATCTCTTGGCACGGACATATAGAAAAATCACCTTGTTTTAGGCTTTGAATAGAGCGCGTGCCCGCTGTAGCAGGGGTGAATCGGCCTGTCACATATGTACCCGCCCAATAGAGGACCCACAACTTTGGTTGACAGAAAGTTCGGAATCACGGGTCTAGCTCTTTTTTTTTTGCGATTTTTGCGGCAAAAAAAAAAAAGAGGAATTTCTGTCTTTCTCCCCGCACTCTTTGCTCCTTTTTTTTTTTTTTGCCGAAAGAGACGAGTGTACTTCTGTAGACGCAACAGCTATCTCCACCCATAGCCATGAGGGCTGCCCGCGACAGGACGGTGGGCACAGACAGGGTCATAGAAGGGTTGATGCGTGGTCGCGGTGCGGCCGCTAGGGCAGGTTAGGCTTGTAGACCAGTCGTCAAGCCTCCCAAACTACTCTATTTTCAGATATTCAAATGATCAGTGAAAATGATCAGTGCGAGGGCTTGTAGACCCATAGCTGGTTCTTGTATCTGTACTTCTCTGTCCCCTCGCCGATGTGAGCCCTGCCGGCTCACTGCAGCTCCTGTGGTTTTCCCACATTTCCCACAAGCACGCAAGCACACCAGCACACACCTACCTTCATCAGTGGCTCTCTAGGTTCGGGCGAGGGTATGTGTGGGGCTATGATGATAGTGTATGTGTTACTACAGTACTGCTGTATGTTGGACTCGTCTACATATACTGCTGCTGCTGTGTAGTATAGCTGCTGACATGATGACTGCTGGATCTTGGGAGTGTACGATTTTCAAATTTGGAGGATATGCAGCAAACCACGATGTCCTGGCCTGGTTAGGCTTGAAGTGCTCCTTTTTTGCTGTCTTCTTGTCTTTGCGTTGCTTGCTAGATTCGGGCGAAGGCATGTATGTATGTGGAGTTATTGATGTGTGTCTCTGTGAAAGGATATTGGGAGAGATTCATGGTGGCATTCTCATTTAGAGCAGTGTGCATTTTCGAATTTTGGCCGTTCCAGGGACCTTGATATACCCGCTGGCACTAACGTCTTTTCATTGGTCACCGGGTTCGCGGTCGATGCGAATAATATAGACACACCTACCTATTGACTTGCCAACACCTGGCTTGGAGGGATACAAGGCGGCAACTCCATGGCATGTCACAACACCAGCATGTACAAATAATCAATCAATGATCTGTCAGGACGCCTGTAGACCCAAAAGGGTTAATATTAATGATATACGAAGTAGAAGTGTGCCGTGACAGGTGTCGAAGTCTCTGCTGCCAAGCTGCTGCCAAGCGCCAAACACACATCGGAGCTCGGTCACACTTTTATTTCTGAATCATAGCTTGCTTTGTGCGAGGAGTCTCAATTGCCCGGCAGTGTGCTTGTTAATCTCTCTCCTCGATCGACCGATCCGCTTTAGGCCTGCTGGCCGCGTCGCCTGACATTCGCGCCGGCAACTGGAGGGACGGTTTTCCCCGCGTGTACCACGCCTTGGACGCGCTGTTGAAGTCCGGGGAAGGGCAGGAGAAAACCGGAGGGTGGGGAGGGGCCACCAAGGTTGACGGGATAGGTGTGGGTTGCACGATCGTGACAGCCCTGCTGGACCGGAAAAGAGGACAGGTATGTACGTTGCAATGGTCATGCCGTGTCTTGGCCTGGTCAACCGTGTGCAGTGGGGTGTATGATATGATTAGTTTGCCTTTTCAGCACTGAGTGGGCGCACCCGAGTATTCCCCATCATTGCTGATGAGGTTTGAGTGGTACCATGTTCTGCAGTTGTTTGCGCGACGGAGCTCGGTATTTGGTCCAGGGCTAATGCACAGAGCTTCAACTCGATTATTATCTAGCCCTTGAGGCTTCATTGGTATCGTTACCTCTCCCCCCCTCCCTTGACCCCCCAGTGCTACGTGGCGCACGCGGGTGACTCGCGGTGTGTGCTGTGCCGTGCTGGACGAGCCGTGCAGCTGACAAGAGATCACAAGCCAGGAATGCCGTCCGAGTATGCCAGAATAGTGGTGAGAACGATGTGGACACAGCAGCACTCGCACTGAAGGAATAATGTAGGGTCATCTTGTTGATTACTGGCGGCCCGGAGAAGTAGTCAAGGCGTGCTTTGTCCTCCAGCTTTTGGGAGTTCTGCCATTCGGCAATGCTGCTGTACTACGAGAGTTACTTGACACGAGTACAAGACGGTACTGTGGGATGACAAAGCGGAGAAAAGGAGCTGTCACAGACCATACCAATCTTCCTCTTTGGCGGTTAGGCTGAATGGCCTCTGGTCTTGTTTTGACTCTCCAGCGCAATAGCGCTGCTGTGAAGAACTGCCTCACCCTCCTCATGATTTGCCAAGTCTCGGTATCCTCGAACTCTATGCGCTCACTGGTTGCGTCTCCTGTCTTCCGCGTACGAGGAGGTTATATTTGCTCTCTGCGTCGAGTCTGTGACTACCCGCTATTAGTGCACATGAACCTACGAGTTGGCTGAGCCAGGCATCATCTGGTAAAGTATCATGTGTGCGGCTGGTCCATACCCTTGTGGGGTCGCAAGTGCACGAAACAGAGAGGTGCTCTCCTTGTTGAGAACAGTAAGAAAAACCTCTCGTGCGTATTTCTTCGAGCACCAACCACTCTTTGCGTTACAGAAGAAATTTGCTCGCGAGAGCTCGAGGGTTGGAAGTATATTATCCATTATGTCTTAAGCTTTTTTGGCAGTACGAGCTTTATTGCTGTATTTCGATTTGACCCAACTGCTGCCTGTGAATACAACATGTAGTGGTGTTCGGCCGCACTTGAGCGTCGGCATGTGGGGGTGGACGAGAGCCTGATGGGACCTTTGTTCATTCATGTGCGTGTATCGCCATTGTATCCTACCCCCACCCAATGCTGTGACCTTGATGCTTATCCTGCCATTCTGTGCGTTACTGCTCACAGGCTGCCGGTGGGCATGTGTCGCGAGCTGGTCGAGTTAACGACAATTTGAACCTCTCTCGAGCCATCGGTGATATGGTGTACAAAAGAAACCACCTTCGGCAACCGAAAGACCAAATTATCTCCGCCGAGCCCGACGTTTGTAGGTGAGTCAAGTGTGGACAACATCGACAAGGGGTGTATGGTTCCTCTGGAGTCAAAGAGCAGTGCTTGCCGCAGTTGTGTACAGCGGATATTTCATGAATGAAACATGTGGTACTGACGTACCCGAAAGCACCAGCAATGCGCTCAACAAAATGTAACTGGTGGCTGCTACGATGCTTGTAGGTCCGGTGCTCTGTTTTATGGATAAAACCAACGTCTAAGACATACCCCAGGGCTACAATGGTCGATCAGCCTACCCGGGAGATAGTCGTGAGTATTGCCCCGGCCTAACCCTGACATGGTTTGTCACCGCAGTGTCGTCATGCGGTACGGCATGCGACATGGTTGAACCCACCTCATGATCCATGTGCTATACACGCGATACCGCATGTGCACACCAACGGCAGATTTATGGTAACCCCCGGCGTGGACGAGTTTTTGATACTGGCCTGCGACGGAGTGTGGGAGATGATGAACACGACACAAGGTTGGTTGCTTTGCCTTGTGTGTTTCCGCTGTACAGTACAATGGGTTTTGTGCTTGGAAAGAAGCTAGTCGTCGGGCCTAACCTCGGGTAGCTAGTGTGTCCGATTGTGTGTGGTGCGATCGCTTTCATTTGGTGCCAGCATCACGTGTTCGCATTCGGCGAAACATTTCGTAGACATCGCCTCTGATCCTTCTTGAAGTATGTAGACGCCTGGCACGACGACAGGAGTGACTTTGACGTGCTTGAGCGTATTGATGGAGCGAGTAAGCGTGGCACCAACTCTTGGAACCCAACAGTCCCAACAAGGAAACCTGGTATTAGAGTACTTTTCCTGTCTGGATAAAGCGTGATCCCGTGGTCGCGCTCTCCTGACATTTCATGCCCCGCGCGCCGTCGTCCGGTCGTTGCCGTCTTGCTATCATAGTTGTGGCGTTCGTTCGGTCAGGACTTCGCGCTGGTTCGGCCCCGCGAGAGGTCTGCGAAAGCCTCCTGGATGCTTGCCTCTCACCCGACCCAAAGGGCACGCGCTATGCTGGCTGCGACAACATGACGGTATTGCTGGTTTTGCTGGATGGATGGGAGGGCGCGCTAGCCACCAAGGCCTACACGCCGGCCTTGACTTTTTCCGGGGGCAGAATCGGGAGCGTCGGAGAGGCTGCTGCAGCAATGTCTGCGACCCTGCCGAAGATGCCTCGGCCATTGAGCAACGCCCGGCCTCCTCTTCCCGCTGAGTTTCGAGCGGCAATGTCTACCGGGACGACCGCACCAGCCCCTAAACCCGAGAGTGACTCGCAAGCCGCTCAAGAAGCTGGAGCGGCGAACAGAGACAAACCTGCGGCACCTGCACCAGAAACAGAGCCGTCTGGCGATGGGAACGCAAGCCAAGGAAGCGCGACCGTGGGCGCAACTGACAGTGCGGCAAAAATGGGCTGGACCCAGCGAAGAATAGCGGCAGGCAAAGTGGCGCCTCCCCGCACGGCCCACGGAATAGAGTTCGCACTCGCGTCGTTCTCGGCCCCTTTTGTGGCCAAAGCTCCGGCAGCTGGCTCGCGCATGAGCACAGGCAGCATCAACAGCCGCGGCGTTGTTACCGCCGCTACCGGTGCCTCGGCTACCGCTGGTGACTTGGCCACGTCGTCGGTGGCTAAGCAGCGGAATGCGTCACGAGCGAGCAGCAGTTCCGTTCCCCCAAACGCTCGACGGCGAAACAGCAACCATCTGCGGTCGGCCACCGCGCCGATGTTGCCGTCCCCCTTGTGGCACCACCGCCAGCGCCGCGAACCTCCGGAAGAGCGAATTGCCGCTGCGGCGGCGATAGCCGTCCTGGCCGAAGTGGGCGCGGCCGGCGCCGTTGCTGCTTCTGCCTTGGCAAAAGAAAACGCGGCGCCACCATGTCAAAATCCCAGTGCCAATGGAAGGCCAGGTGGTATGGCGGAGGTCGACTCTACCGCAGAGGTATGCGGTCGAGGCAAGGCCGGGGAGGAGTCAGGCCGGCAAGCACCGCCATCAGAGGATGCCGGCTTAGTGTTCGTGCCTGTCGAGCCGTCAGCGACACCTTCAGAGGTAACCGTCACTGCGACTGCGTCTCCTCATCACCCCACCTAGGGGGCGGAGAGGCCGCACTTATGACTCTGCCTCGAGCTGGAGACACCGTTTAGGTCAAGGTCGTGTGTCACATAGTAGGTAGGGGTGCAAGTTTCGTTGGTGCGTCGGTAACAGCCTGAGTCACTTTGTTCGGTAAATATGTGCTCAAAGCACTTTTGCCCGTACACAGCGGCAGTGCCGCGATTGTCCATACACATATTTTACCTTTCTGTGTCCTAGGCTTGTAGCATTTGTAGACGTGGGCTGTGCGCTCGAATGTACTTCGTAGTACGGTTGAGCTTAGAATTTCCCCAGCACAACGGTTGGGTTGCTTGGTTTTAATTGGTCAACTTTCTCGAGAAACTTGACCCCGATTGTTGTCGGTCAAGCCTTTGGTGGGAGGTATGCATATGTATACCAACAGAAAGTAGAGTGTGTGGAACAACGGTGCTTGGTGGGCATATTTCGAGGAATCACTACAGGAACACAATTGAATATCGCTTGTATCTCGGGTGCACGCGATGCACGTTGGCGCAAGTTGAAGTCAACCCATTTTTGGTATTAGACACCAAACTACATTAGAACGCCGTCCTGGTGTGGCGCACTCGGTTTCCGAGCGTGCATGCCTCCCGTTCCTCACGTGGCTAGTGCTACTCTCCTGCACGAGGACAAGGTATGTATCCCGACGATGCCGATGCTGAGACCAACTACACCCGCACACATTGCGTGAAGCGACAACCGCAGCACGACGCTTGCGTATTGAGCCATCACGACTTGTCGATCTTCTTGTAGGAATGAGCAGGTTCGTTGAGCTTCTTCTTTCCTCCTTGCCTTGCTTCCTCTATGAAAAACATGAGCTGTTAGTGAAAACAAGGCGGGCGAAGCATGATGAAAACTATCAGCAAGTGGCGTGACCGCGTTACTAGAGATCTGAACAAATGGGGTGGGTCCGTGGTAAATCGTGGTTACGAGCAGACTGCTGTAGCGCGGAAAAGATCTACCCAACTACCCATTTTGAAGTCGAGCAAGCCGTAGAGCTAAGGTCCAGTTGACTAAATCTGCTGGGCTTGGCACCTAACGCTAACACCCCGCCCAAGCCAACACCAACACCTAGTCTCGGCCCAGGTTGTTCAAGGCTCGGTGATAAGAATTGAGGGGGGTATGGGGGCCTGCCCTTGACTCCTTGGCCAACAGCATGCATAAGTTCGAGAGATAGATGAAGGCCACCGAAAATGTCACAGCACCGACCCCAGCGAGATACTTTTTTTTGTGCAATGCTTGCGGCCTATTGGCTGCCTCAAACCGAGCATCGGATATTGTTATCAGCCACGTATTCGCGGCTGAAAACGTTCGGTTCTTGTCCTAGAGTGTCCCTTAGGACAAAGCACCCTCTTTGACTGGGCGGGAACACTTGAGACACGAACAACATTCGTCGCCGCACGATATTTCGAAAGAGGATTCCCAAAGCTTGAACATCACGGAACCTCTGGATTAAACACGACCGCCGCCTTCGCGAATCTTTTAAAGCAAATCTCTACTCAAGGCATAAAGAAAGCAAGTTGTAAATGTCGTACTAATGTGGGTTCTTCACCGTACCGGTACCTCGTTATCTGTAGTTCTGAATTAGTCCTTCGGTTGGGTGGGAAATCTGAGCCCTGCATCTCTTATTTGCCAAGATCTGAAGTGGGGACCGTCCTTGCTGCCTGCTGTTTCCACTTGCCTGCACCCCGCTGAAGACAAACATGAAGCTCAATGCCACAGCAATCAGTGCTTCCCTTTCGAGAAAAATTCCCCCAGCCACGTGACCCGCCCCCTTTATGCCCACGGCGTAGCCGATCATGTTGACCAGGATCAGCGCCATCACGTTCGAAGTCGCGCCTAACGCCTCGATCATCCTGATCACAATCACAACACGGGGATATGCGACAAAGTTATCAGAGATGGTATCCATCGCGTACGCCAGTGCTTGCCTGTGCGGCCTGTGCGTGGCAATGTGCTTGTGAATTTGCAGTAGTTGCAATGATACCGGAGTGCTGAGGTGTTCGCAACAGATGCAACAGGCGAACGTCGGCAGCTAAAATTATCCAACATGCAACTTTCGGCTGTCCGGACGTTACTCTCTACACGGCTCTACTGCTGTGGCTCCTGTGCCGCGGTACACATGATGTTGGGATGTGCTCAAGAACGAATTGATTGCGCACGCCGGCCTCGCCCCGTTGGTTCTCTGTGCTGCAGCCAAGAGGTTCTGCGACAAGCGGACCGTACTGGCAGGGACAAACACCAGCACGACCCTTGCCAACATACATGAAGCGTACCTGTTGCTCAGCGGGTTGGCTCGACAGCTTTCGAGCGCGGTGCTGTTTCGATACAGGCCCTTGATCGTCGTCTCCAGCACAAGGAAGACGCCATTCAACAGGCCCCACAAAAACAGCTTGGGCTCCACGTCGTGCCAGAAGGCCACGAAAACGAACACAACGAACACGTTCCACCGCCTTCCTGGTTTGGAGCCCCCCAAGGGGATGAAAATGTAGCGGACTAGCCACCTGTTGAAGCTGCAGTGCCATCCTTTCCAGAAGCCCACCACCGAGTAGTTGTTGGTCATGCACCTCTGTACACGAGCCAGGGAGGACGGCGCCGTGATCAAGGATTTGGTCGTCAACGCATCATGGGAGTGGCCCAAAATATGCCACGGCGATGGGCGTTCTCAGTGAGCACAAACGCCCTACGGCAGGACTTTGAGCAATGAGGTTGACCTCCAAGACTCCAGCTCGACAGTATGCATGATAGGTTTCGGAACATGGTGCCTGGATCTCTATTGTCGTTTGACAACCCTCCGCTCACCTGCATGTTCTCCGGGGGCTCGACCCCGTCACAGAGGGCCCAGAACCGGAAAAGCCTCCATATCACAAGGAATTTGAGCCACATGATGAGCAAGATGGTGTAAGCAAACAGCCCCAAGATCGTAGGGCTGAAGCTGAAGGTCTCGCATCAATTTGTTGCGTCGAATCGGAGGAAAACAAACCCGGTGGGATGCGTTGAGGAGGATCAGATCAAGAATGTTTCGGAATCCTATGTGTATTTGTGAGTCCAACCTTCAGCTCTCCTCTCGAGTGCGCAAGCGACCCAATAGCAAAGTATACCTTGTTCCAAAACAGCATACTGTCGAAGGTAATAGGCTGATAACACTCCTCAAATGAGCCACGACTCGGGAAAATGCACAGCATTATGTACTTGTATGCTAAGCTCACTTGAGAGACCCTGAGCGGGCAAGCGCGAAGACCGGCAGGTTGTGGACACTCCACTCCAACAGTAACAGCGCGAAAACAAACCGCGCGAGGTAGAACAGCATGCGCGATCGGCCGTAGGACTTCTGTGGGCAAGCCATCTGTTTGCGGGGGGGGAGTAGGGCCACGAAATGTCAACACTACTATTAGAGCGGCAGCAACCAACGCAGCCATCCTAAGCTATGCGGCGTCCGAGCAAGGCCTCCTGCCGGACATGGGGCAATACGCTAAACAGGAGCTTCAAGGAAAATTCAACATGCGTCACTTTCGCACAAACAGCCTTGCCGTTCAAACGACTTGCAAAGTCAGAGCATACCAAAAAATCTACTTCGTATGATCTACAAGCAGCTCGCTGGTTGGAGACACAGCAACACAGGAGAATGTTACGGGCAGCAACAGCACAGCAGTAGCTGTCGACACGGAACTCACGTGAGATACGAAGGCATTGAATGTTACGGTAGGCCCGGCCAGGTAAAGGGGGGCGTAGAACGCGTAGCAGAGGCAGTGTCCAAGGGAGTACTCGGCCAAAGGGCGGTGTGCCGAAACTCTCGATGAGTAGTCGTGCACGTCGATCTCTTTTCGCTCTAGTCGCTTCGAGAAACACGGAGAGCGTCGAGGAAAATGGTGCAAGCACCGAGGACAGTATCGAGCCACGGCAGCAGCGACGCGAAGGCAAATTGACACAGGCGTACCAGTTCAGAGGGCAAACATACCAACAGGGAAGAGAGTACGTGTTGCGTTCTGCGATGACGTCATGTTAGCTCGAAGGGCATGATACAACCAAGACTGTTTCCTTTGGACACGTCTGGACTGCTGTAGATGTGCAAGGCCATACATCTACGAGGAGCTCAGTCCCTCATATCGCCCTCCCGCGCTTTGCTAACTCATCTAGAATACGCCGTGACCTTAAACATCGTTCGAAACACAGAGCACAATTCGAACCTTCACGCCCCCTTGAGGGCCCATCCCGCCGGTCCTCTCATAGTGATGGGTCAGTCAACCCCGTGCACATGGTAATGCACAAGAGCTGAGAGAGTAAATCGACAAACGTCGCCTCGTCGCCTTTGGCACCCAAAACAGTCAGTATGCATTTGTCAAAATCTAACATACCAAAAATCTCAAACGAAACGACCACCCGGTATGCGGGGTCCCGAGATGGGCACATATTCCACTAGAGGATATCACGAAGTAGACGCACGCGCGTTGGCACGCCCAGATCTGTGGCAGGGGTTGCGCTGTGGAAGGCTGCAACTGCGGTTCGAAATCTCCCCAAATCTGGATCCATACTATCCGTCATCTGCTCTTTCGCGCTGTCAAAGACTGACGTGCTGTTCTAGAGTAGTAGCTCCCAGCACTGGTTGCCTTGCACGAGCCGCAGTTTGAGGGGTTCGCTCTGTGACGGGGCGAACAGTAGCAGTGGACCATGGATGGTATGGGTCCAGATACCGCAGCTGCAGACTTAGATAGCACGGCCCCACCAACAGGTCTGGGCATGCCAACACCCGAGCGGGTGCTCCATGATGCCCTCATCTGGAACATGTGCCCAGTCCAGGACTTCGCTACGCAATGACCTTGTTTGATCACGGGCCGTGTCGTTTAGTCTTGACTTTAGACTAGTGGATTTGGCTTCAGAGAAGGTGTTTGGATGTAGACTACGTCATATGCGGTAGGACACAAGCCCCAACCGATTCTAGAATATGTGTGGCTACTCCTGGATTGAGTTTTGCACAACACCTTCGGATCGGTCTCTCGTGTCTCGTGTGTAATTGCTGGGAGCTTCATCGATCGTTTTCGAAACCAGTCAAAATCACTGCAAGATCCCGTCACGCACACCTTATCATCGCTGTCCATGGGCGCTCCTGCGCTAGAACCTTGCCGCCTCCTCTGAACCTCCGCCCAGTGAAGATCCACATTAAAGCTCACGATGCGAAGCACAACAAGGTTAAATGACAACCGCCACGGGTGGAGCCCTTGAAGCCCATCCAGCCCAGCAAAGCCCTTCCCGAGCACCGCCTCGAACGTGAGCAACCCGTACCATTTCTCCTTGAGCCAGATATAAACGACGGCAATAACCCAAATCGCTGGCAGTGCAAGCCTTGTCCCTTTGAGCGCGTGTCCGACCCAAAAAGCTCCACACAACAAGGCCACCGGAAAGACTGCGGGAGCTCCGTGGAGCACGGCCAGGAACACGACGCTGACAGCCGCATTAAGTAAGGCTCTTCGCCGACCTAGTTTTCCCATCGGTAGGAACGCAGGCTGTGGCGATGTTGCCGGAGCATTGGCTGCTGCATCGCTCTTGTCGGCCGCAATGCTGGTGCAGGTGTTTATCTTCGTTTGAGTATTTGTCATCCCGGCCTTCTGGCAGGGCCGGGAGACGGAGGGGGGGGGGGGGGGGGGGGGTTTT
>FN649733.1:125617-142880 GCA_000310025.1 Ectocarpus siliculosus | reverse complement strand
GCGGTTATACCATTGACCACGAGGGGGGGGGGGGGTACTCATTGTCGTGCATGCCGTAATCGCTAGACCATTGACCTCGCATCCCTACAAGGCCGGGACGGAGCACGCCGGGTTCTCACCGGACCAGGCTCTCACATCACCAAGCGCCAAGCGCCGTGAGGTATTCGGCGAGTCGCATGAAGGGTGCGCTGCATCCTGCTAAGGGTGTTCGGCATTTTGTGCTTACTTCCTTGCATACGGATGGCAGCTGCGAATGACTTAATTTATTTTCTGGTGCTTTCACTTCCAGAGACAGTTATGAGCATTGCGTAGCTGACCCGAGGGTGCTTAACCAATTTAACACAACGTGGTGCGATCATCCCCTGCGCGGCGTGAAGGTTCTCGACCCCACACAACATAATCTACTCGACCACCATGATGGTTACCGCAAAAGAAAACAACCAAAAGGCCAAAAAAAAAACGGCACCCTGGTGGTCGAGCTCACGAAGCGATCGGCTTGTTTTACAACGTCATTGCCATCCGACGAAAACCCAACCCGATGACAAACACCGAGGGGGATGGAGGGGGGGGGGGGGGGGGAGGTGCGATTCATTGCAGAGGGCGGCCACACGCGGCAAGATTCGACAGGGTAAAATCTACACACATCATTCCGGACCCCACAAAATTCAAGAAGGTCTTGCTTGTCTGTCAATCACCTGCATTACCTGCTGGGCACCCTCTTGAGGGCATGTCTTGCGTACGAGCAAACTAAGCAAACCGTGGGCAGCGATGGCCGCGAAAAGAAGCGGCAGGCTGTCTCGGAGCTCCCGCCACTGGTCGTCGGCCCCGTCGAGTGTTTGACCCAACCATCCCTGTCGCAGAAACCTCGGGGCGAAGAGAGAACATTGATGCGAAAGAAACAGCCACACGATTGCTCCGGTAAGCATGCATTCACGTACAGCAGCTGTGAGGGAGGGAACACGTTCTTTCTTCCCGGTACACTTGGGTATAGTCTCCTAGCAGGCAAAACCGAAAAATGGGGTGATATCGCTGTGTGCTGCTAGGGGAAACGTAGAAACACGGTGTCCGCATATGCTACACCAGTATGCATTCTTGCTGATGCATCCCGTCATGCTACCTAATGTCGGATTCTTGACTAATTCGTTGTGTTTTCGTAGAGCTAACACAGGTTGGTAGTCACAAAACGCTATAATTCCCTGGTCCTCTGCCCGGACTGTTCGGTTGAAGAGATGACTTGCTTCCAAAACCCAACAAAAATTCAGACAAACCCGACTGTCCGTATGCACATGATGCAACCAATAGACGCCTGACTTGGACCACGCAACCGCGAGCCTTCGTGTACGGTCAACGGCTGTTGTATGCTAAATACCTAGACCTAACCCCCAACCCTGTAAGTGGTCTATCTGAATCTATCTGTGAGTGGGCGGGTTCGTGTATTCTACACTGCATCACGTCTTCGCTTGGTTTGAGAATCGGGCCAAGACATGAGATGCTAATGATTTTCTGTCCTGGCCGCACCCACGCGGCTGTGCACGCCGTTACTTTTCTTACATGTAGCGGGGGAGAAGAGGCGGTGCCTAGTACAGCCGTCAGCAAAGAACGACTGACCGATCCTTCCCTCGCGGAAGACGACAGCAATCATTACGTTGATCTCCCTCACCTTCCGCAGGAGCGTTTGTCCATACACTCCTTCAGCCACATTGGCGAACAAACGTTCGGGATGTGCCAGAGGGAAATCCCGAAGAAAACAACGTAGCCTGCCAGCTCCAGCACTCGCCCTAACCTCCATGAATTGGCCATCGGTGACTCCGATATTCTTGGTAGCGTAGATATACCTATAGCTGCTTGCTGTCTTTCCAAGCGGGCAGCACAACCAAAAACCGTTGCTTGCTCTCGGTTTATTTCGGGGTCGTATCTCTATTTCGCCTTCTCTTATGGGGTAGCTCACGGGAACTCCTACGATTAACAGCAGTGCATATCGCACCACAGTAGTCTGTGGCGGATGAAGGCTGCGCTGCTCAGCTCGGCTCGTGCGCTACGCTGGCTCCACTGCAGCAGTCGGGCAGTCGGCAGTCGGGCACCCGCTGTGCCCCTCCACGGGGGTTACGGAAGTACATCCGCGTAACCCCCCAAGATCCGTGCGGCAGGGGAGATCTGTCCTGGTACCTGGTACACACACGTACGTACACTCAAACACCAAGAAATCTTTTATTATTCCTTAAATGTTGAAATCTTAATCGTCTGTCGTTGCTTTGCCATGGGCGAAACGTCACAGAAAATACGGTACATGTACAAACACGAGAAAATAGGGTTGTACGGCACGCTAAAAACAGCAACTTTGTACGCATGATGCACGTACCTCCTGTAGAGAAGAGAGTCTTCAGAATTTACGTTGACGATGTTACCGTTGCCGACGCAGGGCTAGTCTGCCAATCATCGCTGTAGAAAAAAATGTGTACCTTTTCTTGTTTCGTCATTTTGTTCTGTCGGGTACACCGTTTTCTGTCGTTTGCCTCGAAATCTTAGCGCACGCCCACAAAAAACAGACCGACTCACACGTACACAGCAGAGTCAAGGAACGCAATCATCTCTGTCTGTAACTTCGCTTCGACGAGCCACCAGATCATCTAGCCTCTTCTACGTCATCTCGTCCGGCTTTCGCTGCCCTCTCTCCTCTCTCTCTCTCTGGTCCGTCTCTCTCTCTCTCTCTCTCTCTCTCTCGGCCTCTCTCTCTCTCCCTCTTTGTGGAGAAGCCATGCCTCCGCGCTCGGACACAGCGATTGGAGCTAACGATGATTCGACGTCCTCGATCACAAGACCGAACAAGGATGTCAGGGTCGACCTCATGGCGCTCCGCAAGCAAGTACCAGAAGAGTGAGTGAGCGTGGCAAAAGAGTTGGTGTGGTACGAGTAGAAAAACGTGTGAATCCGCTCAGTTGGCACAATATTATTGCCAATAGCGCCGCCACTCCCAGGGCCTTTGCCTGGACGAGGTAAGCGGCCGTCGTCATCTCACAACTATTGCCCACGCCTCAGGAGCACGCTTGAGCGGTCTTGACCTGGCAGACGGCATTGCAAGAGCAGGAGCATAGGATGCCTTTGGACCTGTGGCACTTGGGGAGGTACATCTGGAGAGGACTGCTGGTGTGTCTGTTCGTGGTTGGCACGTGACGCGCACAAACAGGAACACGCGTAAAAAAAACTGCTGAAGATGCTGACGAAAACCACGTGTTTGTATGTAAATGTGTGAATGCTGGCTCGACGAGCCCGCTGCAGGGAGGTCTCTCGCTCTCTCGCTGTTTTCATGTTGGCTCAGCACCGTGTTGCATTACAGGGGTGTATTTGCACCCGTGGGTTGACTCATGTACGGCAGCTCTTGCAGTCTAGGAAGGCGGCCGCTCGCTAAAATTAACTCCGCGAGCGCGCCTCGAACCGAACAAATGAAAACATGGACGCATTTTTTTCGTGGCGCGTGCCAACGGTCGAGTCATCATACACACTCATGTCCCGCTGTATGCATATGATCTCCCACGGCCAGCGAGTAATAGGAAGAGGACAGTTGCAGGTATCAACGTTGGTGATGAATTACAGGGGATGGCTGACAACATAAGAAACAGGCAGCTTACCTTGGAGTATTTATTTAGGATCACGTATGACGACGTGCCGACCAATGAAAACACGAGGGCCCTCCTCGTAGTCGTACTCCTTTCCCACAATAAAAAAAACGTTACCAACACCGCCTTCTTCTTCTTTGTCTGCTGGTCTGTCATGACAGGTGCTTCATCAAAAGCTTGCCGAGATCACTCTTCTACATGGCGCGGGACATGGGTTGCGTGCTGGCGCTGCAGTACTTGTACCCCATGTACGTGGCCGGGAGCTGGCCGCTGACGTTTCTCTGGTGGAACGCGAACGGCTTTATGCTGTGGGCGCTATTCGTTATTGGTGAGGAACAACAGATCATGAGCAATTTTTTTGTGTGATATTCGACTGACTGTAGCTCGCCTACAGCAGGATTTCCTACAGATCACCATGGAGCAAACACACACAGACCACCGATGTCGTACAGATTCTATCGGGCAAAGATACACCCAGATTATGCATGAATCACACCTGTATCTCCACACCGTTAGCTCCGGCAAACATACACAGATCACCGACCGTGTCCTAAAATATCATCACGTGAAGCTACGCATATGCATTAGATCATTCACGGTCACGTACGTCCTACACATCACCTCGAGCAAGCATGCACCGATCACCTACTGCTGTATATCCTTCAGATCGAACTTTGAAAATCGATTCGGGGATGTGCTATCTTGTGCATGAGTCAACTACATACTACGCCGGCACACCAACACTCACTCACCCAACGCAAAGCCTACAAGCTGTCACATATGGGATTGGCGGTAGGTTCTTGGTTATTTGTGTTGGAGTTGAACCAGTTTCTTCGTGCCCCGGCCGCCGTGTAAGAAATACCAAACGCTAATGCTGTATGGTGGTAGAAATTAAGAAGTCAGATTTAGATGAGTTCGATACGATATGGATATCGGAAGCTCGATGTGCGAGTCCAACGCCCCCCCCCCCCCGCCCCCGCGTTTGGTGAGGGGGGCCCGCTGGAGGCCCCACCTTCACTATTCAGAGAGACGCATTGTAGTGCCAAACCGGCACCGTAGAGGGCTACCATGCATACGACCCTCAATTGTGCCGGTTTTGCACTTTTGAGACACATGAGAGTTATGTTTTGGGCTCATAGGCCATGCGATTCCTGCTGTTGTGCAATTTTGAGCACCATATGTAGCAGCGAACAGCAGGTAGTACAGTGTTCTCACTGGTGGAAGTAAAACTGGAGGGGCCTCAGCAAAAAAAATGTTTCGCGGCACGCACACATTTCGTTGCTTGTTGCCATATCTGTTGCAATCAACGACTTGGCACTCCAAACTTATGGCACCGTGCTTTCTCTGTATTTACTATTTACGAGCATCGCTCTGCATTTCCTTCACTACCAAACGAAGTTTGATATCCATGATATCCATGCAGCATGTACCCAGAAGTGAAGGATATCCGGACACCGCAAGGACGATTAACAGGCCCTCCTCTCGCCTGAAGGCACAAAGTTGACCTTGAGCACAGGCAGTTTGTTCGCAGACAACCTAACACCTCTTGATCCTCAAAGATAAAAGTTCTAGATACAACACCTTCAATCTACAGTCAGTCAGTCACGCGGGAAGAGGACAGGGTAAATAGACACCAACAAACAAGCACAAGAGACAGGCTAGGTCGTCACCCCCAGCACACGGCATCTTGCGCCTCTGCATCGCAAGGTGTGGGGGTACAGCAGTACACTTGTGTATTTTTTCTCTCGCTGCGGATGTGCATGTGCGTGGTGTCAACAATGCGGAAGCGGCATTATTGAGGTTTTCAGCAGGGCTAAACCGGCACTGGTATCACTTAGTGACTGCAAACGTTTGAACGTGTTATCTTACGCGCCGGTCGCGCATGCATTTAGTTGGAGTTGGGCCTGCCCCGTCTGCGGTTAAGGCGGCACTTTAGTTTTTCAGTTACACAAAACTAACGTGGTTGGGGGCTTTCTCCCTATTTTTCTCGTCGGGCCTTGAACCCGCTTGAGTGCTACCACTCGTGTTTTACACTTAGGTGTGCCATTTGCACTAAATGAGCCCATCGCTTCGTAGTGCTGGACTCATCCCCACCGACCAAAACCCTTTGTTGTGTCATGCTTTTATACTTGCTTGTTTCTGTTCGGTGGGAAAACTCACGAACTTCTTATGTCTCATTTTCTTTGGCTACACGAAGGCGTCGAGGACGCCTGAAAAATTGGGTGGGTGGTCCTCCGTATGGTGATTGAGATTGCATGCTAAATGCTCTTGTCTTGCGAGAGGTATTGCTTTACATGAACTACTTTTCTACTCCCAATCCAAGTTGCTCTCTGCATGCGTTCGGTACACGTACACAACTTTTATGTTCGGTGTGCCAAACCGGCGCTCGAAGTTACATTGCTAGCTTGCAGATGCCTCTCCCCCCGGAGAAAATCTCCAGACCGAAGTCGCGCTAATCGAAGTGCTTTGTCGTGGCTCATGTCTTCATCTTCAGCTTCATCTCCATCTTCATCTTGGTTACTCGAGAAGCGAGAAGCGCGAAGGGTTCAGCTATTTCTTCCTTCAAATCGATATCACGAACACGCCCTGATTACAGCATGAGGCGCGCAGTGCGGAAAAAATACCGCTTGAGGGTTCACAGATTAGGGGCTCCTGTGAGCACGATATAACTTGGCAAGACCTGGCGCCGTAGACAGCATGATATGCCACATCTGTACCCCTCCGCATTTAAACGACTTCCCACGCTACGATTGCGTGTTCGCAACCACTCCTGTGGGCAGCGGCTTCGCTGGATGGAATCTGACGGACAAACGGAAGAGGACGAAACTTGTAACGCGTTGTGCAACCTGCAGCCCATCTATTTAACTTGGATGGTCTAACCAATCCCACCACGGCTGTACCCTTCCTTTGCTGTCTCATTTTGTGTGTCTTGACGTTTGACATGTTGTCACCGCCACGGCGACGGCTGCTGTGCGACGACGACGACGACACCTACGTCAAGGCCACGACTGCGGGCACACGACGTTTAGCAACTACCCGTGGGTAAACGCGCTCGTGGGTCACTTGTGCCACGCCCCGCTGCTGGTGCCGTTCTGGCCTTGGGCCAAGAGCCACAACGAGCATCACAAGTACCACAACCACGTGGAGAAGGACATGTCGTACCCTTGGTTTGGGAAGCAGCAGTTCGAACAAGAGGTGGGCGGTGTGATTGTGTACCGGTGCGTGTGTTGGGGGCTGGCTCAGTGTAAGGTTAAGATTGGAGTCGTCGTTCCTTCGGTTTCCCGGCTTGTTAATTTTCACGGTGTGGGTTTTGTCGTTGGTGCCTGGGTAGCCATTCGAGTGTCAATTTTTCGTTCTGATGGATTTCTCACTGGTCAACATCCCAAGAAAAGCCCAATCCCCGGAACCCAGCCAAAGTGCGAGGTGCTCACGCAAGGCGCTCGATCGACTCGAAGGCGCTGTTTCTTCCGCGGAGTGTTTTTTTTTTTTTTTTTTCGTCCCCTTGTCGGGCAACGAATACCTGCGGTTGGTTTTCAAGCTGTTGATTGGTCGGGCGTGTCGAGAAATAAATTACATGGAATTTTTGTTCCGCGTTTACGTTGCCACACTCTCGTGCTTGTGACACGTCACTTCAGGTCAAGCCTTTGACGAAGCTTTTCCTCAAGACCCCCTTCCATCCGTTCACGTCTTACCTCTTTACCTACCTGCTGGCTGGCTGGTACGACGGTTCACACTTCAACCCCTTCAGTGAGTTCTTGAATAGATGTATGATGCATGATGCATGATACCAAGCGTGACGTCACATGAATGATGATGTTCGACATGGTCGTGGTCGGTCCTCTTTGCGTTTTTTCGTCGCTTGGTGTTCGGAGCTCAGTTGTGATATCTATGGAACGGATACTCCACGACGTCGACAACCTTCATCTTAGTTTGGGAAGTACTTCACAGTAGTGTTCCAACGCCAGGACGGACTACCATATGCCTCGGATACTCCGGGGTTTTTTTGTGTGTCCGTCACGGAAGCGTTTCAATTCAATTCGCCAGATTTACAGCACCGGAGAATGGTCTGTCCATGCACCTCACGTCATCTCATCTCTGCGGTCCTGTGGTGTCGAACCAATAGAGGCGATGGTCCCTACCAACGACCATAACCGACTTGACAAAGGCTGGTGTTGTCCCAGTAGGCGGGCAGACAAAGGCTGAGGCAACAGAGAATCCAAATGGATGAGCAAGATGTTTGGGTGTTTCACGAGCGTGAAGTGAAGATGACTCTATCTACAACGCTGGAGACACGGAGAGAAATACGTAGAGGCAGAGAAACAGCAGACAGAGAGAAAGAGAGATTGGGCGGCGAATACTCTGAAGCCCGATGAGCGTAGCGAATGAGTACACCGCTTTTTGTTGTTGGATTTGCGTGCAAGTAGGAACTATCAAGGGCATTGCGGATTGAAGGATAGAGGAGGGGACAGGACCGTTGTGGGCCCTTTTGAGGGACTAGATCCTTCGGTCAGCCACCCAAGAGCGAAGAACAGCAAGCACTGCACCCTGTGGGGCTACCTGACTCTGGCCCCCAACACAGAATAAAATAATAATATGTTCGACAAACAAAAAAAAGACACAAAAGACAATATAAAGACAAGCATTTTTTTTTGTGGACGCTAATTCCCTCCCTCTCTTGAGCGACCAGGGCGGCTGCTGTTCCACAAGAGTGAAGAACGTTCATCAGGGCTGTTGCAGCGTGTGACACTTCTCTAACTCATCCCCCCCGTCTCCCCGTCTCCCACGGTGCGCGCTCGCGGCGGTGGTTTTGTTGGATCGAAACGCCAGGTGTGCTCTTCTGGAGCCGCAAGGAACAGGTGCAGTGCGCGGTCTCGACGGCGTCGGTGGTGACGTTCATCTACCTCCTGGTGGCCGTGTTGTTCGACTTTGATTGGTCGGCCATCGTCGTGCGGCACTTGGTGCCCGTGATGATCATGAACTACTGGCTGGTGATGGTGACCTACCTTCAGCACCACGAGGAAGATACCAAAGTGAGAGAGAGAGAGGCGGGCAGGCAGATTTACTCTGGGGAGAACGGAAGGAATTGGGCTCTAGCAATCGACTTTTGGGGCGGATGAGGGGGGGGAAGGGAAGGGACGGGAAGGAAAGGAAAGGAAAGGAAAGGAAAGGAAAGGAAAGGAAAGGACGGGTTGTCAGGATGCCGTTCCGTTCATGTCATGTGTCATGGCCCCAAGAGGGAAAGGATCCAACACAACAGGGTCAGGGGGGGGGGGGGATGCGCTGTTGGACCTTGTTTTGCCAAGGGGCCCTCCATGTGGAAATTATGGAGCACCCCACCGGACCAAGATTGACATATGCATACAACATAGCCACAATGCGCGGCTCACTTGGCCATACTACAACCCTAGACAGTGCAATGAGGCGTATTCAGATTGTAGTATGCTGCACTAAATCCCATATAATTAAGCATGCATAGGTTTAAGTATTACAACACCAAATCTAATACAACAGAACCCCCCCCCTGCCCGCCCGCCCGCTCGCGACCAGATGGCGCGTACCTTGGGTGTGTTCCATAATTTCCACTTAGAGGGACCCTTGGTTTTGCCGCTTGCTCTGGCTTGCCAGTTCGGTGTAACCCCGTGGCTGTTGCATCTAATAGTTGCAACATTCAAAATGGTCCAAGACGTGACACCGTCGTGACCTATTCGCTCCAGGAGGGGCCGTTTCAGTCGCCTGCTTGTTTGAGTTTTAGTGTTATTCAGTGTTAGTGCTCTCCTTGTTCTGAAACTTGGAGCCCTCTATGTTTGAGACGTGAGTTGGGATCTCAGCGAACTTAATACAAAAAAGTATTGGATTTGTTGTCAACACGCCCTCACAAAGCTGTGGATAATTTGGACGTGACCACGTTCTCCATCTCCCTCTCAATTGACGCTTAGAACATACTACCGCTACAGCTGCTGCTGCTGTGACATGGCAACGATAGCCCCCGACCTCTTAAACTTTCTAATCCAAATGCCGCTGGATGTACGCTGTGATTTTACCCTCTCTCCCAGACGTTCGATAACTCGGACTTCCACTTCGCGACGGCGGCGATGGAGACTGTCGACCGCAAGTACGGCTGGGGCATCGACGACGCGCACCACAACATCACGGACGGGCACGTGGCACACCACCTTTTCTTCACCAAGATCCCCCACTACAACCTCAAGAAGGCCACCGCTGCCATCAGACCGTCCCTCGAAAAGCTCGGCCTTTACCGGTGAGCACCGATCTCTGTCTCCCATGCTTATGCTTGCATGATTGTTGCCAATTGGTCGGTTCGAAACATGTCTCCAGCTGCGTTGAACGAACACAATGGGTTGGTTGTACTTATATTTCTGTGCAACCCGCCACACACACGTACGTTGATCCCAAAATGGGTGGAAGGTTAAGATGTTGTGTGGCTCTAGCGTAGTTATCAGGTGTATGGAGTTTTTCTTTTCGGGGCAAAAGGTAGTTCGCCAATCAACTATTTATGGTACGTACCACGAAAGCTGATGGTGGCTATGCTGGGACGGTTACCTCGCGTAGTGTTTTTCGTTGGATGGGTGATAGTATTGCGCCACATGTGTGCCATGCGCCATCTCTGAATTTGCGTAATGCCACCGCGTCTCGACCTAATGTTGGCCCCTTTTTTTTTGCCTACCGCCCGCGTGCACGCTGCGAAACCTCCGAAATAAAATATTTCACCAGGTACCGAAACAACCCCAACTTCCTGTGGGTATTCGCCCGAGAAAACTACAAGCTGGGCTTCTACACGCACTCCAAGGCGCACGACCACAGGGCAAAGATGCACTACCTGGATGCCTCCCGAACACCAGCGTTCAAGAACAAGAGCAAGCCTCTGTGACGAGGTCTTGATCCATGTGTCGAGTGCCGATTCGATTTCGAAGAGCGCAAACAGTGCCCAGCTCTCTGGCCCTCGTGCATGTGTCTCGGCTTCTGTTTTATGACCTGTACTACTGTTGTGAGTTAGAGGTGGAGAGAGAAATACGCTTGTCTGTATCCGTGCGCGACAAACGGTGTTGCCGTCGGATTCGCACCTGGTGGTGGTTATGTCTGGTGTGACTTGTGTGTTGCCTTTCCCGTGCTCCTTTTTTTTTTTTTTTGTCCGCCGGTCTCCTGCCTTCCCTTGGGATGCGTGCTTTTCTTAACAAGAGCTTTTCGATGGTGGTTGCTGTCTGTATTTCTTGGTCAGTCAGTCCTGGACGCATTTTCGTGTCTTTTGAGTGTCTCGTTGCGTTGCATTGCATTGCATCAGACATTCATACACAGAATCTCAAGAGTGATACGTGACGACAGATAGCCCTCGTTTCCGCTTCCCGCGGGAAAGCAAATTCGCCGCCGTAGGCCGGATCTCTTTTTTTAGGGCGGGGGCTCGCACCATGCGGTGCGATCGCAGGTGTTGGGATCGACAACCGTTACTGCCGTAGCAGAGATTAGCTAGCAAAGAAATGGGCCGCGTCTCCTTTTGCGTGCCTCTGCTGATGCCACTGACGTTTTGACTAGTGCGTTTTCGGCGGGTGTTTGGTGGGAAGGAATGGCGCACGATGTGTGGGCTTAGTCGTTAGTGCATTTTTGTTTTTTTGCTGTGAGTGCCTACATTACATGAAGGCATCATCAAATTTCCAAGACGAACAAGGGACGTAGGTTCCGATCACTGCGAAAAACGGTTAGTGTTGTGCATTGGTCTGTCTATCTAGTATGCTTTAGTTGCGTCGTAAGACCCTTCGTGAGCCTTTGGACTTTCAAGAGTCAAAAAAGAGAAAAATATATATGTTTTGTTTTTGTCTTACAGAGCTGAAGTTTGTTGAGGGCAGGGACGGCAATAACAGGAGGGGGCGAGCGCGGTCGGTTGGTCTTGTGGAGACGAGATAAAACACCCGGTAGATCTAGACCCTGCTCTCTCTCTCTCTCTTCATCTGCTTTCGTCTAGTTGTCTCAAACAACATGGTACAGTTTTATTGCTTATTACTTGGGTGGGTAATGGAACTAGCAGCCGCCCGTGTTGTCAAGTGAGATCAGCCTGGTCCAGGAGAACTAGACTAACGTAGACGCACCGATGATGATGCTGCAGCCGGGGCAACTTTCCTACAACAACTGGGCTACTAAAATAGCCGAGGAGAAACTTGCATTTCTCCGCAATGCCATGCACGTAGAGGCGATAGAGGGGTTGAGAGACCCTTTTTGAGGCATGGCACAATGAATGATGGCCGGACTGAGTGTGTTTGGAGGAGTGCAGTTGAGCCAAGGCCTGAATGGCATGCTGGGGGGGGAAGGACGGCGGCCGAAGCTCCCTTTTTGGTCGAGCGTGTGTTTCTTTCAATGCGTGGCATCGCTCAACTAGAGCTGTGAGAACGCGATGCTGTTGTTGTGTAGGTGGAGTATTGACAGTAATGAGTTACTCCATGTACGATGCTTTCTCAACGTTGTCGGTGTTGTTTCTCTAGTCGGGTGATTATGATGCAACATGTTGTATTTTTCTCTTCTCAACTGATGAACGTCAGTGCATTTAAGCGCGTGCTTCCTCGCATCGGTTCCTTCAAGGTACACGTACTGCTGGTTGCTGTGTGCCATTTCGATGCTGGATTCCTATCGACCGGATTGTTGTCACGGACAGGACGTGCTGTGTATTGCAGTGTAGCGCCAGTCTACACAGATAGGGTGCGTACCCCTTCTCTTGCGTTTATAGACTGTAAAAATACCCGCCACATGACCGTCCTGAGTGGACTGAGCAGAAGGTGATGAACGATTTCGTGTTGAAGTTGGTTCAACATGTGAATAGTTGGGGCACCATACAGAGTTTTGGTGGCCGTCGAGCAACGCGTACATTACCTGACATCTCGCATACCCCCCTCTCCCTGTTCTCCCTTCGGTCGGGCGTTTCCGTGGTTGGTCTGTCTGGTCCTACAGAACTACCATCCCTCCTTCTTCTCGTGTATTAGAATTACCATTAGGTCGAGACGTACAGCAGTAGTAGCACTACTACTAGTAGGTTGAATTCGTGATCAATTCTCGGAGGGAGAAGAAGAAGCTCATGCGGGCGGGTCAAGCAATTGGCGGTGATGGTGGTTGTCTGTTTTATATTTTTTCTGTCTTTTTTTTGTGTGTTTACTTCCTTTGTTCCAAGGTACGAGAACGGAGGCGTGTGTTGATCCTTCTTTTGATTTATCGGGGTGGGCGGATGAAAGACGACGGAAAAAAACTGACGAGGCAGGGGGGGGCGTACTCTTATGTTTTGCATGCCTTAGCGGTTACACCATTGACCACGCGTCCTCGAGAGGACGGAGCATTGTTCCCACAGAACCGATCACCGATGGCCAATCGTTCCTTCCTACTTTGCCAAAGGTGGCTCAAAAATATCTTCCCTAGTATGTCTATCCTAACGATATCCCTTCCCGCCTTTTCAAACCACTTCCTACTCCCCAGTACAGCTACCGTCCTCTCCTCTCTATGCCATGCCTCAAACATCTCCCTGTACGTCCCTTGCATTTTTCCCAGCTCAGTCATGTACACTTCCCTCTCCTTGTACAGCCGACATTCCGTGACTACATGAACACGGTCTTCGCATTCGAAGCCGCAATCACATATGAACTTGTCGTCTTCGTCGTCTACCGTCCTTTGCCTTTGTCGACGTTCGCGAAGGCCTATGCCCCCTGTCCTGAATTTGACCTTCAGCTTTGTCCCTGCATCCATTGGTCCATGTAGGCAATCCTTGAACCTTACTACTTCTTTCAACATTCCGTACACTTACTTCTAGACCCTCCTTATCCTTGGTTTCTTTCCTTAGATTCTGTTTTTCTCTGTCGGCACAAGCAACAGATATCTTCTCCTTGAACCCCTGTAGACCCTCCGTTTCGAGCGTTTCATCTTCGTCGATGTCTAACCTCTTCCGTACGTCCTCTTATACTGCTTTGTACTCGCCTCTCTCCAATCGAAAACAGTGCATTGTGCGCGCCGCACATCTAGCTCCGCAGTTTTTGCGTGGTTGGTCAGGTCGTTCAGCTTGCTCGACGTGAGTAATAAGCTGTGCTTTGATGGCTCTGTGTTTTATCGATATACTTCAAGCAACGAACACCCCCCCCCCCTCCACCGTCCGATCCATTTTGGATCTCACGCCGGAGAGTTTTGGGGTGTCTTAGCTCTAAGTCCTCCACCACCGCCCAATGAGGGACTTTATTTACTAATTTTTTTTAATGCCGTACCTTAACCTTAGGTAAAAGCTTGTGCTTACTTTGGACTGTACCATCATCCTCTGGGGGAGGTAGAGGGGGGGGGGGGCGCATGGCCTCTATTTTTCAGGGGGGGTTCGGGTACGGGTTGGGGACCGGGTCTATGTGTACTACATTCTCGAGTTGTCCCCTCACTATAGCTACTGTGGATTTTCAGTATACAGCTATCCTAGCTCAACGCGTCTATGTGTCCGAATTTCCAATACAAATCAACCTGTGAGGTTTCGTATGTGCAGCTTTCCTCACTCAATGAATGCGCGTCTATGTGTCCGGCAATCGCAAACATCACTCAACCCGTGAGGTTTCAGTATGCAGAGCTATCCTCACTCACCCCGTCTATGTGTCCGGCAATCTCAAATATCACTCAACCCGTGAGGTTTTAGTATGCAGTTATCCTCACTCAACGCGTCCATGTGTTTGGCAATCTCAAAAACCAATCCATCTGTGAAGTATGCAGAGCTATCCTCACTCAACACGTCTATGTGTCCGGCGATCTCCAATACAAATCACCTGTGAGGTTTCAGTATGCAGCTATCCTCACTCAATGCGTCTATGTGTCCGGCAATCGCAAACATCACTCAACCCGTGGGGTTTCAGTATTCAGCTATCCCCACTCAACGCGTCTGTCATCTGCCTGGCAATCTCAAAAACCAAACCATCTCTGAAGGTTCAGTATGCAGCTACTATCCTCTCTCAACGCGTCTATGTGGCCGGCAAACTCAATAACCAATCCATTTGTGAGGTTTCAGTATGCAGCTATCCTCTATGTAGTATCCGGCAATCAATCTCAAACCTCACTCAACCCTTGAGGTTTCATTATTAAACTTATACAGCTATCCTCGCTCCACACGTCTATGCGCCCGGCAATCTCATACATCACTCAATCAACCCGTCCGTGAGGTTTCCGTAAACAGCTAGTATCCTCACTCCACTCGTCCATGCGTCACGCGTTTTGGTAGCGCATACTATGGGGGCTATAATTGGGGTGGCGTGTTTTACAGCGCTTGCCAACAGCGCCAACCCACTTGTCTAGATTACCGGGGGGGGGGGGGGCAGTGATAACCACCCGAATTGGGAGGGCTTGATTGAGTGAGTGGTGCTTAATCGTACCAACGAACAAGAGGGGCCGTGAGCGTTTTACAGCGGAACGTTAGACGACATACATATGTGGCTTCGAAAGACGGTCATAAGCGTAGTTGCGCACACTGCGAGGGTTTAGGCTTAAATGGGCACACAACATTAGAACACGGGTGATGAGTGGGGGATCCATGCGGAAAACGAAAACGATGAAAATAACTTGACTGCGCGACTCGCTCAACGAACGAGACGTGAAACAAAACGCCAGCGCCGGCCAACATGTAATGTGTGCCTCCAACCGCCCATGCATGCGGCAAGACGAGACGAAGCCACCATGGAGGCCGTGCGGTTTGTCCTTCTCAATTCAACTTCTCATGCCCAAGGGATGTGTACCAAATGTATATCGTGCAATATGTCAGCCGCGTCATGGAGAAAAAGGGGCGCCGGAGTCGGTATGGAGTATCTAGACCAACCGGACTAGTGCGGGGGGCAATATAACAACGCCGGAATGCCCTGATTCCACCGGCGGCGCTGTTCGAAGTATGGAATAACTCGGTGATGCCGTCTGTGCCCGCCGAAAAAACATGTCACCCGCACGAACAGGGCCACCGGCGCCCGTCAATGGGCGTTGATATTGAGCCGCAGAAAAAAATACTCCGCCCCTCTTTCCGCACGCAGTGGGAGGGAGAGACAACAGCGCATCGCGTTTAATATAACTGAAAGACGATCCAAAACACGCGAATCAAGAGACGGTAATACGTGATTGGAAAAAAAAGAGAGGCGACAAGAAAAACGGCACACATTCATTTGACATTCATTCGACATCAGGACGCCTCATCTAACTGCCTGTAGTGTAGAAGAATCATTGAGTGCAGCACAGCATTAATATAAAAAAACTAGTAACAAAGGTTGGTTGAGCCAGGAAAAGTTACAACGACCAAGAGATTCAACGCCGCTTGCTGCATCTTGCTTGCCGCCCGCTCTTGTTCGGAAACAGTCATAGCAAATCTCAGTATAGTACACAACCTAGCCTCCCCCTACACGACTCTGCTTGATGCACCACTGACTTTTTTTGCTGAAATAGGTACAGTACATCGATGACACCATAGGTTCTCACACAACACGGGTAGATCCGCCACACGTCAGATACCGATAGTACTTCGAAATAGGGAGGGGCCACGCGAACAAACATGGCGCTCTGCATCACTGCCGTACAGTCGTACAGTACATCCATCTTGTCCTGGACTCTCGTGCGACCCCCACAGTCCCCGATCGGTTGATTCATCGACCTGAACTGCTTGGTTACATGCTAGAGCTGAAATTATAAATAGTCTAAGGGACCGGCACAGCCAACGAGCTTGCATTGGTGGGCGCTTTCAACAGAGACGAAAACAGCCATTGCCAGGGCGAGGGGCGCAAAACCTCACACGCTTCCTCGCTTTCCAAAACAACCAACGAAAAATCACGTGTGTTCGACAGGAGACCCCCAACTACAAGTATCTGTGCCTTCCGAAAAAAACTTACGGCAAGGCACGCCAAAAGCTAAAACCACGTATGCTAGCCAACAGCTAAACGGGTCATCTTCCACGGGAAACGCGACACACATCACACGGGGAAAAACCGGGTTTTGCCCTTTCACCGGGAATCTGACAAAAACATGACACGGGGACTCAACTCACCACCTGCCGCCGCGCCAGTTTGTGATGGCGTGCAGCAGCATCCACAACCTCGAGAGCGACCGTTCTCGCTACAATTAGCTACCGGTAGTTGTCAAGGGGAGCGGGAAAGCTATTTGGACGCAAGCACAGACGAAGATATGGAAAAGAAAAGAGTAACTTTTTAATGACACCTAACCAGGACAAACGAACAAAGACAAATGACGCAAATTACAAAGAGAGACGAAAACCAACCTACTACACCTTGACACCCGCACGAAAAAACGGAAGTGGGAAGCCGTAGGCTCTCCTCGATAACAGACCCCGACCGGAGGAAATACACGCCGCGCCGAGTACGCCAACGGTACCCGGTGGCAACTACCGTCACAGGAGAGGAAGGAGGTAAAGCACGCAAAAATAAGAAGAACGAGGCAACAAAAGTCTCGGAAAAAAAAAAAGTTCGGCACGAAAAACACGCGCGACTTCAACGCACGCAGCAGCAGCATTTTCTCTCCCTTGCCTGCCTGTACGCGCTGGTTTATGCTGGTGTGTTCATTTTCGCCGTTGTGTGCCCTAGTGCCCACGCGCAGAGGCGGTGTGTTTGACCTCCCACTTCCAGAACGAAAGACACATTTCTCCCGCTGTA
>FN649733.1:85869-116608 GCA_000310025.1 Ectocarpus siliculosus | reverse complement strand
GCATCATCGTGTCGGCAAACACGCCCGCCATGCCTCATGCCTCTCTTCTTTCTCCGGTTCGTCTTGGTGCGGTTTTTTCTGTCGAGTGATTTGATTTGATTTGATTTTTAGATACTTGCAAAAAAACGAAATCTGGGTTGGAGAACAGGGGGCACGAGGTTGCTCCGACATGTGTGGCGTCTCTGACGGCGGAGACGAGAGACAAGCGCACGCACGGCTCAGCAAACCGGCCAAAAGCACAACACCTCAGCCGATCACCCACTCTGGACATTCTCCCGTCAAGGGGTAGACACTCACAAGTAAATCCTGATGCGACGTTCAGAACCACAACCCCCCGGATGAGGAAGCTTGACGAGAAGCTCTCCTTGGTTTGTGGATTGATTTTTTCTCCCCTCTGCACGAAGCGGGGATCGTATGCGCCATGCTTCCCGCTCCGCCTCTTGTCTGTACCTGATGCGGGCGTGGAGTGGGCCATGCCCAGCGCCTCCTGAAGGCACACATATCCGACCGAAGCAGGCACGGGGAGGCTTGGGTGGATGAGGAGTTGTACCTATCCCAAATCCGTTTGTTTTGTCGTCTTCTTTTTCGTTTTCTCAGTGTGGTGTGGCGTGAGACGACGGCATGCAAGACGGGAAGAGGAAGAAAAAGAGACGCGCCTGCTGCTGCCGACTTTCATAGGGCTTTTAGAGAGGGAGGGACAACACCAGCGGGGCCGGGAAACAATTTCGCCGTGGTACATATGCTAGATCGATCGATCGCCGTGTCCAGTGAGCAAAAAAAGATGGACAACCCAAAGGGATACAACAGCGACGGCAGCAGCAGCAGTAGCAAGCGACGCAACCCCAAGGGATTCGGCGGGTCAGAATCGCAAGCAAGCACGGGCAAGATGGAAGAGAATCGGGTCGGCTCTCTGTCTGCCATTGTTGTACCAACAAACCGAACTCGGAAAATAAACGCCGCAGACAAACATACCTGCATCTTGCCAAGCCTTTGCGTGAAGCCACCCCCGGACTTGACCCGCCGGTGCCCATTGCTGCGGCCCTCCTCCACCTTGTTGACACAGAGCCGAGCGGCAGTTTGTCCGACGACGAGCAGCAGGCGCGGGCTTAGACGGGGGATAGAAGTTCGGTCACACGCATGACAAGGTGTCTAGCGTTCCGAAAGCCCACATAAATAAGCACACACACACGTGAGAGGAAACACGGGAGTGAGGAGCAAAAGGGACAAAGAACATCGGCCCCCGACCCAACCCTACCGTCTCCCAAGAGGCCCGTTCGAAAGCACACCCACCTTCCCCATGCTGTCCTGCCCATGGCCGTTGGCCCTCCGGCTGCTCGGCATTGCTTCCCTTTTGTCAGCGCCCCAAGTGTCTGGCGCCACCACCGCGTGCGGGGGTTGGAAAAATGACGGATCGATCAGGTTTGCGATGGGACGTGAATTTTCTTGAAAAAAAAACAGGGAGCGATTTTCGAATGTTGTCGTCAGCGGGACGCAGATCGTATCCTGCCCGTGTGGGCTCTTATACCGACAAAAACGTAGCACCCACAGGCTAGAGTCTTCGCGGCATGCAGCAGTCTTTACGAGCACCAGCCACCTCGCTCGTTCCTGGCGCTGCGTTCACGTCTCCAATCGATCCTGTCTCTATCTAGCCAGTGCCTCGCCCCCCTTGCCTTGAGATCATGTTTCGCGGCTAGCCCACATGGGCGCGCACACAACAACAATTTAAAAAGAACACGTACAATTATTCCCCGTCAAAAGCACGCCTCTGGTTTCTACAACGCCTCTATTCGGAAATTCGGAAAAGCCGGTCGAACAACATCCCTCAAAAACACACAGCAGAGAGAGAGGGAGGGCCCGGCTCTAGACGGCGCGGCTGACTAAGAGCGGTGCAGAGAGATGAACCTCAAGCCGGCTGATGACCCGAGCCTCACGGAGGAAGGGGCATGGGTTCCGGGTTCCCCACTCCCAGCGGCGCCCGTGCAGGTGGGTCGTTCGTGCACGCATTTCCCGCAGCTCGGGTGATTGAAAGTTGCGACATATTTTTTCTGTCGTCTGTCTGCCTACCTGCCGTACGTATGGTCTGGCTGGTGTGAGGTTTGGCTCGTTATTTTGACGGTACCTGTACCTGCTGGTCTGTATGAAGGAGGGAATCGCACAGAGAGAGCGAGAGAGAGAGCTACGAACACTGCCCTCCTCCCCTTTTGTGGGGCTCCCAACGGGCGTTCGTCCGTTCTCTCATCGATGTCATCCAAAGAGTTTTTTTTGAAAATTGTGCGTAAGCGAAGCAGCAAATAATATTCCTGCTTTCTTCCTCCGCTCTCTCTCTCTTCTTTCTGTCTCTATGTTCGGCTTGGCTGGCCACTGCCGCTCGCTCCCGCTGGTGCCTTGTTGGTCAGATGATCGACGTACCGCAGCGTGCGCAGACGATGCTGGACGACGGGATGCAAGTGAGGAGCAGCGCCGCTCCCAGCGAGAACGGCGGCGGCGCGCCCGCGTCCTTGGCTATGTTTAGCACCGCGGGGGGCATCTCAAACGTGTCTGTCCCACGCGATGGATCTGTCAGGTGAGAAACGTTCGTTGACATCGAGGGCCGGTGTTTTTTTGCTCCGTATTTCTTGTGGCGTGCTCTGGGTTGCTGAGGTTGTGTGTGCAGGTCTGCCGCTGTTCTCTGTTCGCCTTTTACAAGTATTCCGTGTTGGACTCTCTATATGCAATGGGTGAGTTGGAACTAACTGCCCGTGAGGAGAGACAGCAAGGCCAGCGACTGCTATGTGGGATAATCCCGCGTCATGTCTGGCGGGTCGTATCCGTTGCGGTGCTCTCTTTGTTCCTCCCCCCAGAAAACTGCGGTTCTCTTGTGTTGTCGGTGCCTTCGTTACTTGTTGGCTCACCTTATTCAGATCGTTACACTTCTCTACTCGTGCTTACATGTACGTATGTAAAAATCGAGAATAATCACAGAGATGTTCGATGAAATGAATGCTTTCCCTCTGTCTCCCTCTTGGCCTGGAAGCAGCGGGGATCGTGGCGTGCGGGCGGCGCAGGAGCCCGACATTTACGACGTCATCGAAGCCGACAACACGGCGATGGAACGGGTCACCAAGTCGAAAGCCCGCGATATCGCCAACTCGACACCGACCCACTCGAGCAACCACAGCATTATCGGAAGGGGGATCCTCAAGAGGGGAAAGAGCAGCAGGCGTCCCGGGAGCGATTCCGTTCGCGCAGGATTCAGCGACGTCAAATCCGTTTCGAGGTCAGGATGCCATGATTTTCGATCGCGCTTTCATCTAGACAACGGGCTGACCAAAAGATGACAGGTTGTAGATGTCAAAATGGGTACGTATCGGAGATTACCACGACCAGGCAACAAGATGATGAAACCGACTGGTGGTTGTGGTCCTACTTGTTCAATAGCGTGTAACATGGTATGAGGCGCAATCAGGCTCTGTGGGCATCTTACACATACCATAACAGCAGTAGAAAAATGTTATGAATGGCCAGTGCTTTGTTTTTCGTGTACGTTTTTCCATACAAGTACTTCTCCGGTATACAGCTGTGTACAGACGTCGTATGTATGCATTGACAACGTTTGTATGCATGCGCACTTCCGAGAGGTAGAATACACACCTTGGCGGGATGTCTGCTCCTGTACTATCTACAAATGTACCTATACCTTGTTTTTGTGTCGTATCCATGTTATGCATCAGTATGCATAGATGCTTTTTGGTGGCCTTGCCGGAAAATGCCTCATTCTTGGTGCGTAGCCTAGAAATGATCCCTGTAGGTTGCTGAGGAATTTGGTTGGGAAGGAAGAAAGTGTACAAATAGCATGTTGGTTATTGCTGTGTTGTATTCCGACCAGGCAGCTGGCTGCCAACCGTAGACAGACGTCCCGCCGGTATAAATAGATTTCGGACATTGTACTTGAAGCAGAGGACGGATACATGACGATGTGGGAAGGTTCTTAGCCGAACCCTGGATTTCTACTATAATAAATACATAGCTTCGGACATTACATTACCTCTCAGGATGTGCGATGTTACAAAGCAGAAAGCGTTGGTAAATTGTACATTTTCGTTGTCCCGAACGTCAAGTTTGCTTCCCAGGACACGTAATTTCGTGTACCTACAATACTTCGTTGCAGTACCGGAACTCGGCTGTTAATATTGTTTCATAGGCGTCAAAAGGAGTTATGGTAATACTATCGTGTAGCAGCACGATAGCATGTACCGAAAGTCGGCTAGCGGCTATTAATAATGTTTCGTAGGCGTCAAAAGAAGTCATGGTCTGTTACAGCTACAGCAGCAGAGAATGGGTTGTGTCGGGGGCGTTCGTTGTATTTGCTTTATTAACGGGCCTAGCTCTACCCACGGGTTCGGCAGTGGCATACTTTCATTTCTTGTTTAGTATCATTGCGTTGGATTTATTTGTCTGACAAGCCGATCGCGACGAGACGACTGCTTTCTGGGGCCCTTGCGAATCTCTCTCTGTTCTATAATAATGGATCTATTTACCATAGCAGTGTCTGCGCGTATTGCTTGCTTTTGAGCTGGGTAGTGGTTTGGTTGGGCGGTCGAATGATTTGTACGACGATTGCGTGGATGTTGAACATGTTGTGTCTTAACTGAAATCGTAAATCGGAGCGTTTTTTACATGATCACAGCTTGCGTATTCAAATGTCCGGTGGAGACGGACGCTCCTCAGGCAGGGTTATACAGCAGTTGGTTACAGAGTCAGCGCTTTTTCTGTGGGCCGTCGTTCCGTCAATAACTATTGTTCAGTTTTCCCTGCGTATCGTGAGCAACAATCCGTTGGAAGGACTGCTCCACGTTATCTTTGGGGTGTTGTTTGTTTGTCAGAGCCACCTCGGTTTTTATGGTTTTTTTGCGGGGCTGCGTTCTATCTTGTTGGATTGGAGTCTCTTCTGTTTCACGCCACCATGGTATGTTTTGGATGTGTGACGGATGACGATTCCGGACGTACATGTTACATTATTCTAAGTACAAGGCACAATAGTTTGTTTGTGCTATATTCTACGTAGTGCGTACTTCTCGCCCCTCTGATCTCATCCAATGATGATATTGTAGATAGATTCTCCGACCGATCAGCCTTCCCTTCATATGTTGCTACTCGGCGACCGGGGTATTGTTATACCATTGACTATTGGCGGCAGGTTACGGCAGTATTTGATGATGGCAGGAAGATTGAATAGCACAACGCAAGCAACACAAATTGGACACGATGGGCACGTTGCGATGCGCGGCACACTGCAACAGGTTTGACCCTGACGAGCCCCCACGGAGCTACCTCCAGAGCAGGGAGGAGAGCATGCTCGGAGAGGGATCCGTGGCGGCGTCTCCAGGCACCATGCTGGGCAGACATCTCGGACGACTGAACTTCCCCAGCCACCACCAGAAGGGGTATGTACTTGTATATTGTATGTTATTAGTATGTAGATCGTGTGTGTTTGTCTCTCTCTCTCCTGTCCTCGTATGCATATGTAGCAAGTAGCGCTGTTCTATCATAACATACGGCTTGGTGAGCAGGTTGAGAGGAGACTAGGCCCAGTACAAACGGGGTTCTAAAAGATCAAAGTCGCGAAAAAGCAAAACTCGCTCGGTTGGCCGAGATGACGAGAACCTATTTGAAATCCTGGCCATAAAGAAGGCCCGCTGGGCCTTACTTTTCAAGTCGGGATATCAAATATGGGCTCTCTGCTGGAAAACGAGGATTCGTTGTTGTCTTCGACGAGTCAAATCTCGATTTTTATATGTATTTGGTTTTTGAATTCAATTACCCTACCAGAGGTCGATGATGCGGAACAGTTCTTCGTGCCCTGTTTATATATACGTAGAGATTCGGAGATGTGGAGATCGCCCTTGTATCCATCCGTCTGTCGACGAAGATTCCCTCATTTCGCAATGGCGTGCATGAAGAGATACCTGATCTTGGCGGGAAAAGATCCGCGTTCCAAAATGTGATGGGAGGACCAATAGAACAACCTTGTCAGACTTGTGTAGTGTCTATCTGGTGCACCGTGATGTACGTCTCTGGTGTACCCGTCAACAACACGCACCGAAGGATAATTGTATGCATAATTGCAACGACGCGAATCGCACTCGCCGCTCGGGCCGAGCTACTGTACTGCTGTACCACTATCAGCCTCCTCCTGGTTGTAGCAAGCAAGGGGGTTACAGCAGTCGCATGGAGGTTACCTTGAGCGACCTTCAAGAAGCGTACATCTGTCTGTCGAATACGACCGTTCCTCTTTTCACAACGCCAAGGCCCAATGGCCAATGCGATTTCTTCCCTTATCCGCAGATGAAACGTCCAGTGATGCTGCTGTACCTCCCCTGTGGGCAACAGGCCCTACAAAGACAGTTTCCGTTCAAGCCGTAACGTGCTGACTATTGACTACTTCTGTATCGGCTGCTCCTTTCTCCTTTCATGAACTCGTTGGATGTTTGGCTGTCTGTCCCGTTCCTCAACACACATGCTCACACCTCGTACCACAAACCACCCAACCCAACCCTACGCGACGAAGCAGAAGCAGCCCTAGTAGGCAGTCAGAGGTCTCCGGGCTTCAAACCCCCGGTACCCCCCAACCGGGCCCCTGGCAGCGTGCCCCTTCCAGTGTGGGCAGCCGCTTCTCTGTCCGGCGTTTCATGACGGGGTCGAGGATGGGGTCCTTCAAGAGGGCCTCGGGCATGGAGGATGATGACCAAGACTCGAACCTCTTCTTCGACCGGGTCTACTGCGCCAACCCGCAGGTACGCTACGTTACACGGAGGTCGCGGGTCCTGAAATACCGCGGTTATTATCACTTATGACTTGATTTGGCTACCTATACTAAACTACGTATTCCCACACTCAATAGTGCGACGTCCCGCTGCCCTGTTGTTTTTGCTTTTCGCTACACCGTCGTATCGGGACCATAGCGGTATGGTGTACCCCCCTTGTTTCTCTTCTCGCGTGCTGGCGTTTGGCAGTGGTTTGTTGGTTGCCTTGCCCGTCTTGCGGCGGCCAATCCCATCGCGCCTAAAAGGAGTTGGTGGAACCCTGTCCAGTGTGCTTTGTTTCTGTCGGTCTCATTCGTCGAGTGTTACAGTATCGGACAGCACCAATTGCAGATTGGTCTCTTCAGGTTTGAACGAGTCGCACCCACCAAAACATGCAGCTCACAATTTATGTTACTATCGATGGCTGAGTCGTCTGTTTTTTTTTCCCGCGCCACCCCGTGTTTTTGTGTTCCACACACACCCTCGTGACGAAACTTTAGGAAAAGAGGCTCTTCCCGTCGGCCCACCTGGTCCGGGTTCTCGCCGTCGCTAACGCTGGCCTGGGCGTTCTTTACCTGCACGTGAGTTATGATACGTACACGGTAATGGCGTATGTACTCGTATGTAGGAGCGTTGCTTCTCGTGCATGAGGCTGCCACCGCAGGTAATCGCATACCCTATCATGGCCTCGCCCAACCTTACCTGCATTCCACCGTTGTTGGATGATGTGCCGTGTTGCAAAGCGTCTCGTGAAACGTGGTGCGTAGGGCTGCGCACGCATTGGTGAAGCGCTTGTAGTGGTGTGCCAACATGTTTCCGTTCTTGTGTTGCATTTTGCTTGTCGAAGGCACCGGACTGCACCTCGTAAACCTTGCACCTCAGTGGCCTCGCATGACCTCTCTCCAAGTCGACTGATGTGATACTGTCAAGAGGCCATCTGTTGACCCACACTTACCAGTATCAACTGGCGTGGGTGGTTCTGTACTCCACGGCTGGCGCCGGTGCGGCTACTGCTGTACCTACCATAGCTGCTATGCACACATGTTCACGTCTGATGCGTTGTGTGTCTCTGTCGTGCTTGCTATCGCCGATCCGCTTCCTCTGTCATGTCTTGTCATTTCAGTGGCGGTACACGAGCACCTTCCCGCCCACGGTCGGCCGTTGGGATTACATGTCTTGGAAGCTGTACTGGTGGTGGCTGTTCTTCTCGGCAGAGTTTTTCCTGGCCATCGCCGTGTGGGTCGGCCTGGCTCAACGTCTCTTCCCGGTGCAGCGGATCAAGGTCACCATGGACGACATCACGTCCGTCGACGATCAAGTCGGCTACAACGCACGGTAAGCGAGACGTCCACGCCACAACACATGACATCACATGACATCACACATCACACACCCTATCCAATAGCACTACAAGTATAATATCCAATAGCAAGAATTGCAGTATACAGGGAGTGGCACCTTGCGAACAGCGCTCTTCCGCTCGCATTCATATTTACGGGGGAAGACTCCCGGCAGGCGTCATCGCCATCCTGACGCTGTCGTGTCGTGTCGTGTCGTGCCGTGCCATCACGTTTTCTCAACGAATGCCTTGACGTACAGGGTGTGCATCCTCCTCCCCACGGCTGGAGAGAACCTAGAGGTTGTGTTCAAGGCGCTCGTAGGAGCCCTCTCGCAGCGTCTCTGGGACTCTGGCCTGCCCGGGAGCCAGACTCTTCGCGTTATCGTCCTCGACGAGAAGCGTCGCCTCGAGGTCTACCGCGTGGCCGCCGGCGTGCACAGGATAGGAGAGCTGCTGGCTGGGAGGCGAATCCAGCAGATTCTCATGGTGAGCCAGCCTAGCCTTGCCTTGCCTAGCCTAGCCTATCCTCGTGTGCTTTGCATCCATCCCACCACCGATCGGCTCACGCGATGTTTCTTTTTTTTTTGTCTGGTGTTGCCGCGGATCCATTGTTTGGTACTCACCTCGACCATCGTTGTATATAAAAAGCAGAGATTGGCTTGACGGGATTTTTCTTTTTTTTTTGTGGCACCGGGTACGTGCGTCGCGCGCAAGTCGCTGCGGTTGATGCCACAGAGCCCTTGAGGTATTGCGCGATTGCGGGTGTCTTTCCCACCAGTTGGAAGCAACCAGAGTTTACTTGGCGACCGCTGTGGGTGTGGTGCATGTAGTGATGATTCGCACCATTGATGTGGTGCGCTCTTCACTCACGCTCCCTGTCGTCTGGTGATGCGTTGTTTGCTTTGGTGCAGGCTGAGGGCGTGACGGAGCTAACGCAGAAGGGGTTCATCGACTGGTGCCGCAACGGGAGCGGTTACGAGCGCAAGCACTTGTACGACGACAAGAAGCTCAACGAAGCCGTGCAGGTGATTTGGAAAACATTGTGCTGTGTGTTGTACGATAGTATGATGCAATAATTGGCCGAAAGCAGTAGTAGCCGCGACCGATCCACCGGCATTCAGAGCTGTAATACATAGGTGTTGGTGTTTTGGCCTGTCCCATGTGGCGCAGTTCGTAACGCATTTTAGTCTTAATGTTCCTGCGGAGGCGTTTACCGCATACGACCCGTACCGTATTCCGTAACGGGTCGTTGCCGCGTCGGAACTTTTCCGCAGTATTTAACTCCTGTGTACGATACCACCCCCCCCCTCGCTTGACTCCAACTTCTCTGTTTTCCCCTTCCCTTCCCATGCAACGTTCGGCGCAACACAACAAAAGGTGCTGCGTCTCCTCGACGCCATGTGTCTGGCCAACGGGCTGACGGACGCCTTCGCCCTGGAGGCAAGGCCGTCCTCCGCAACGTACAACCCCATCACGGCGGCCGCCTGGAACGCAGCCGCGCAGGCGCAGAAGTCTAACAAGCCGAGCGTAGAAGCGATGGCCGAGATGAGCGACGCGGCGCGGTCGGAAGCGGAGGCGAAGATGTTGGGGGCCTCGGCGATGAACATCACGCCAGGTGAGCGGTTTCGGCAGGTCGCGTACCTATGTAGTCATGGCGTTCGCGTCGTCATTTTTTGGTATACCCAAGATACTTCGATTTTTCATGTCTCGTTGAAATTCGTGGTATGCATAGGTCATCCGTACGCGTGTCCATCTGTTTGTGATGTCACCGTTGTAGCGATCTTGTTTGCAACTGTACCTCTAGCCGGGTATGGTATGGTATTTCTGGGCTCTTGTTCTGCTGTGCTGAATTCGCAATTCATCTGCACCTGCGTCTTGGTCTCTTTCGCATCTCTTCTCTTCTCACCTCCATGATTGCCGTACCCTAACCTAACCCTGTGGTGTTTTCGGTGATGCCCAGGGTTCTTCGAGGTCTACGGCACGCACCTTGACCCTGACAACATGGAGACAAGCAAAGAGGTGCAGAAGGGGCTGCCCACGCTCATCTACTACTCGAGGAAAAACGCGGGTACCCCCAAGATCAGTCCCAAGGCTGGAAACATGTAAGACAAAGAGAGATTGCTGCGGGACTTACAGATGTGTTGAGTCACACTTCCACAGCGCGGAAGGCAGCGTTTACACGACTACGACTAGTCCTGTGGTGCAATTTTCCTCTTGTGCAGATGGAAAACAAGGGTGACCACGGCTTGGATGTAGGGCCCGGGCATCTGCACAGTGCACACCTACTGCTTCTTGGGCGACGAGTTTTGTCTCGCAAATGTTTGAAGAGGCGTGGACAGATTGTTTCGTTCTTGTGCTCGGGCCTTGCCACCAGCACCCTTGTGCTCACTCTCGTCTCACCTCGTGCATACTGGTACCGTGTATCTCTACTCTACTGTACTGACGCCCTATACTGCCGTTCGTGTTCCCTGTGAACAACTCCGTGTGGGGCAACAATATGATTGGTGTGGACAGGAACGCTGCCATCTTCCCCGTGGATGACCCCACCATGACCCCTCTCACCGGAGAATCTACGATCGTGGTCGTCAACGATGCGCGGCACCAGCTGGAGGGCAACTTCCTCCAAAGGACAGTGCCGTACTTCTTCGAGCTTGCGGGCGGACACCCTACTGTGGCCTCGGGCGGACGCTATCGATGGGCCAAGGTACGGCGGCTTTATTATAGGTGGCCACGTTTTTAGCTTTGCCGTGCCGACTTGCTCCTTGTGATGGCATAGGCTTGTCCGCCGTGTGTGTGGGTCATCCCATTATTTCTGACGTCGCTCTACACGCCTTTCGGTGTAAATATCTGACATATCAGCCGATGTCACTCGAGAGAGTCGCAGACTAAATTCTTTGGCGTAACGGGGTTTTCAGTGGGTTGATGTCCTTGCCTGTCTCCGCTCGCTCGTTCCTTTCAGGTGGCGTTCGTGCAGACCCCGCAGCGTTTCCGGATGGAGCTCAGCAACGACCCCCTCGGCAACCACGCCATCTCTCAGTACGACGTCATCAACCACGGGAAGGACGGGATCGGCGCCGTTTCTTCGAGTGGACAGGGCAGCCTGTGGCGCGTGGAGGCGCTCAAGGGCCAGCGTCCTGATGGCAAGATCGTGGACGATCCTACGGAGCTAGACCTGGTCGGGAAGAAGTTAGGGTTCCGCTCGGAGATGCTTATCGAGGACACGCACACCTCCATCGAGCTGTTCCGACAGGTGGGGTATTTGCATTATTGTGAAGAGATGGTAGGACGAAAACTCGCTGGCTGTTGTCGCGGCTGGCTGCTGTGTTGAGGTGTCCTGCCTGACGTCGGCGTCATGGTGGACGGGACGGTAAACACAGCGGCCGGCGTTTTCCCGTCTGCGGGCTGAGCTGGCTGGTATCCTTTAACGGCACGGGTGAAATGGGTCTTGACGTTCTTTACCGGCGCTTATGGTTTACGGGACGGTGAAACACAGCGGCCGGTGTTTTCCCGTCTGCCGGGCTGGCTGGTGTATACCCTTTCATGGTACGGGTGAAATGGAATGGATCCACTTGACTTGGCGTTCAAACTCTCATGGGACACGACGAACAACCACACTGCTGTGTATTGTATATAGCCCCACACACTCCAAGAGGCTCATACACACTGACGGTCGGCCGGCCTTGCTTCGTTGCGTTTTGCCACGGACGGTTGTGCGATCGTTTTCCCACAGGGGTGGCGCAGCGTGTACGTGAACGAGCCGGGAGAGGTGCTGGCCTGGTGCACCCACCAGCCGTCCAGCCTGACGTGGCGTATCAAGCAGGTCCTGCGGTGGCACCAAGGCGCCGTGCAGCTGCTGCTCTTCAAGGGCATCCGGTACACGAGCTTCGGCGGGCACTTCCCCACCATGTGGCACCGCCTCTACGCCTTCGACCAGGCCACGTACTACCTCCAGGCTATCCCCGGATACGTGCTGCTGATCATGCCTATCGTGTACGGAGTGACGGGCACCCCCCCCTTCGTTACCAGGTTCGACGAGACTAGACAATGCGTTCAACATTAAAACCTTAGCCTCTCGTTGTTTTCGTTGTCTGTTGTGAGCATAAGTTGCCGCTTTCAGCGCGCGTGTTCTAGTGTCTTGCGTCTACAGGAGAGAGTCAGTCTGTTGTCACACTGATCGGATTTGATTGGTTGGTTGCACTTTTTGCGGACCCCAAATCGCGTGGACTAGCTTACCTGCTGTCTCACGTTTCACTCGTGGGGTATATATCAAACTCCGCTTGCTTGCCCCCCCCTCCCCTCCTCGGCTTGGTGCCTTTTGATTTCGACCTTCAGCTTGAAGGATTACTTCCAGTACTTCACACCCTTCATCGTGACGGCCCTGCTTCCCACGGCCATCTCGAGCCAGTGGCGCAAGATCGACTCTCACCGCCTGACGCGTGACGAGCAGACTTGGCTCTCGACCACCTACGTGCAGATCTACGCCTTCCTTCAGGTGAGGAACGAACGAACGAACGAACGAACGGGCTCGTCCGATACCCGATAGATGGCTCACGAATCTGTGGCCCTCTAAGCAAGCATGCGATCCGCCATGTCATCGGCTACTGGCAGTGTTGAGTCTACTAAAATACGAAAAATTGCCGGGACACCTGCTGCAAGCTTGCATGGGTGATTTTTTTTCTGCCCGTGGGTGCACGAAAACTAACGTCGTGATGCGGTCTACCTTCCTTCTTGGCCTGTACCCCACCAAATGCTGGTGCCGCTGCTAGGCCTTCTGTCACGAATGCACGATTCGCTCTTCTTCCCTAGCGTCAATTTCCCTTGACAGGACACTCTGCACCTTGTCTTGTCATGTACATACAGGTTGTTTGGACGGGCTTGACCCGCAAGAGCCCCGAGAACGCCTGGGTAGCCAAGGTGCCTACCTGGCCTCTCACCTTCGTCTTCCTGGGGCAGGTGTTTGCGGTCGCCGGTGGCGTGTACTGGGTGGTACAGAAGGGTGAGTCGACTCAATCAAGCCACGCCATGTCAAAGCGCTACTGGGCGGCTGACGAGCTGTGGATGGGCGTTTTTTGTCGAGAGGGCGGGGTGCCCCGTTTTTCTAGTCTTGCGTGTTGGCACGTGGTTGTACGTAGTGGATGTTGGCTACAAGTATCGTTTTTGATTGTGCCACTTCAGAAAGAGAGTACAGGCGGCCCCGCTGCAGGGCAAGCTCCCGTGCCACGCCGCAGGAGGAGGCGTAAACCGAAAACGAACGACGTGTCGTGGGAGTGTAGAATAGAGGCCGTGCTTTTGCGGTATACGGAATGCCGCCAGACGTGACCACGATGTCATTGGAAATACTGCGGTAAAAGCCACATAGATGAATGTCTTTGTTCGTTTGTGGATCGTCCGTCCGCCTTCGTCGCCGTCGAGACGTGTTTCGTTTCCAACACGTGTGTCGAACCCTTCTGTTGGCGATGTGCCCTCTGCACGCTTGAGCACAGCCACCCCCACCCGATACCCTTTCGAAGTATGTTTTGTCATGGCTGCAAGGCTGCTGCGAGAAGTTGGACGTTGACTAAATGGACGCTGTTGGATTTGGTTGCTCTGTTGTTTGTCAGGGTTCGTGATTTGGTACGCCAACTTCTTCAGTATCGTCGTTGTCGCCGGGCTAGCGATGCACGCGCTGTGGCCTATGGTGTCTCTCAGCCTGGGGTGGAGCATCCCTTCGTTCTACTACATCAAGGTGGGCACAGGCGTTACAGTATTCACAGGCCCTCTCATGTCGGGAGATGATGTTATGGCGTTCTTGTGTCGAGACCGCGGCGAGGGCACGAATAACGTGTGTTGTTAAACGCGAAGTAAGGGCGCTGTTGTGACACTATCAAGAGGAAGGGAAGTCAGCACCTACAGCAATAATTATTGTCGCGGTGGTGTCGCTGTCATCATGCTCTACTAGGACCTTGACACCGACAAGGTTGCTGGGAGCCCTGTTCCCAGACCTCTCGCTTGTTTTTGGTCCCGTTGATGTCCTTTCCTACTGCATGGCAACACACCATGTCCCTCGTCCATGTACAACAAACACTTGTTCTGCGATAGGCTATTTCTCATACATGTGCTTGCATCTGATCTGCTTTCCTATTCTTCCGGGGGGGGTCGTTTTTTTTTTGTGCAGCTCTTCTTGTGGGTCTTCCTTGGCTTCTCGGCCGTCGTGCTGACGAATGTCTTCAATGCAGAATAACGGAAGGAAGGAAGGCGCTTCATGCAGACGGGCGGCGCTTGGCGACGCTGGTTTCTGTCTGTCTGAGCGGACTTGGCGGGACACTCCAGGCGTACCGTACCGGCTGGCCGAGCTTGACGCGACGTACTCGTATTTCGGGCCAGCAGCCGTGACATACATTTTTTTCGTTCGCGGTGCGGTGCTGGCAAAAACGGTTACAAAAGCGGACCCTGTTTTTGTCTTTTGTCTTTAGTCTTTGTTCGACACCAGTCCAGCTAGTCTCGTAGCATCTAAGCTACCATATTAAAGCCGTAAGACATGCGTGCACTGCAACGCCTCTCTTTGGAGAAGGATTTGGAGTCGAATTGAGACCGCGATCGAGTCGAGTCAGGGATTTGCTCTTGGTTTTGGAGGTATCGTTGTCCGCGTTCGTTGGGAGTCGCACTTGGGTGGGGGGAGATGAATTGGGGGAACCGAAGTGCGTAGATTGAGCGCTTTGTCTGGCAGCCTTGGAGCTGGATGGCTCAAGTGTATGCATATATGCATGTAGTATGTTGCTTCTTGCGTTGCAGGCACTTTTTTTTATCTTGTCATGAATCAAGTCTTACCAGTGTCATTACTTGAGATTACTTGAGGTCGTGCATTTCAATTCCGTGTCTCCTTGTTTTTGTGGAAATGTTTTTTATGCATAAATTCACGTCTTGTTGTGATGCTTGTTTCGTCTCCATCGATTCACTCGAGTCTTTTCGAGTCTTTTGCCATACGCAGTATTTAGTGTTGCCTGCCGTATGCAGTAGTAGGTGGTGCCGTAAGGGTGTGAGCACGATGCGTTCTGTTGGGTGTATTGTTAGGCCTTTCTCCAGCACGCGGCCCCGCCAAGCCTCCGGTTGAGGCCGAATGGCCATGTATTTTGTCGGGTATGGTTCTTGCCACGGCCCTCGTCCTCCTCCTCCTCTTCCTCCTTGTCTGGTTGAACGCGCCACGGCATATATGCAGGGACTTTTGAGTTGCTAGCAGGATTTTTTGGTTGCTTGGAGAGTTTGTTTTCGATCCCTGACTGACGCCCCTCTCCGTGTGTGTGTGTTCGGCGGCCACCCTTGGTCGCAAGTGGCAGTACAGTACTAGTACAAGAACAGGAACTTGGTGTTGGAAGCGGATGCTGTTGGTCGATTCCACCTTCATTTTGCGAGACTCGCGTCTTCCGTCTTTGTTCTGTATCCCATAGGCACGTACCAGTATGCATGTCTTGAAAGCAGTCTCTCTCTCTCTCTCTCTCTCTCTCTCTCTCTCTGCCCTCCCGTTTTTGGATCTGTTGGAAGTATAGTCGTGTCATTGCTGAAGAGATGCGGCAAATAAAAATGTGTTTGTCTATTGCGTGAAAATCGCACCTCCCATCGTTACAAGGGTGTGCGGGTGCCCTTCTCATGGAAGCCTGAGTGGTGCCATCGTAGGTGAATTGCCAAATGTTACGGGCGGGCGGCGGGGGTCGATGGTCGTTGCGTTGTCGCCAATGCGTGGGAGTTGTTGTAAGCAGGTGATGCCTCACGGTGTTGCGGCTGCATGGCTGTATTAGAACCTCCCACGATGATGGCGATTTTATGAAAATACATACATACATAAGCTTTGCTTGCCATTTCCTTTTAAAGTTGTGGTACGCATAGTTAAGATACAATACTCGGTAGCATTACAAGGGGCAGCAGCAGCAGCAGCATGCCCGCTATATCAAGGTGGCATTTTTGTAAGCTGGGATCGCGGGGCATGTGAAAACGCAAGCCCGTGTTAAAAGCGTGCTACACGTGGTGTAACATCTCGGTTGTTGTAGAGATGGGTGTCATGTCGTGGTCGTGGTGGTGTTGCACAACGGACAGGACAGGACAGGAAACAAGCATATCGAATACAAGAGAGGACTCATCTTTGCTCGGGTACCCGTATAGTACGTAGTCATACGTGGCGTCGGTTTCATAGTAGTGGGTGTTGGTGGTGGTACGAGAACACGGAGAACAGAGCGGAGCGCCATGTGTGCAAGCGAGATGGTGTACGAGCAAGGCTGAGGGTATTGTATGTGTTAACATGAAGATGGTCTGTTGCTGAAGTGTACGCTCAAGAATCGATGCACCACTATTGCTTGTGGTTTGTCGATATTTTTTGTGAACTAGCTGTGTGGCGGATGGGATAATATAGTCGGACTTAAAAGCTTGTTCGCTTGCTTGCCGGGCGTTAGGGGTTGTGGGGCGCGCAGTAATATAAACAAAACCGAAAAATACCTCGCTTCCGGTCTCATCCATGCCTTTCTCTCTATCTATGCGCAAGAGGCAACCGTTGGTTGAGTGGGGTGGAGTTTGCGGTCTCCTCTGTCTTCAACCATCCGACAAGTACTCCCGTGCTTCTGGTCAGATGACACTCACTTCGCACGTACTCTGTATGGTGTGTCATGCATGCGTGCATGCAAAATGACCAAACCGTCGCTACCCCCGCCTTTGATCAGGGCATGCGTTGTTACATAGTAGAAGGTGAGTTTAGGAGACACTCGAAAGACGGAGCACATTTCGAAGTCTTACACGATAATATTGATATTTTTAGGGAGGACGGGTTCCTCGGGAATGCTAACTATAGACTCACACACGTCTGCTGGAACGTGACCGCATCAATTAACAATCAATCAAGCGTTCCAACGACCGGACTCTCACTCACGCGCTGACTGACCGACCGACCGACCGACCGACCGACGGACGTCAAAGAGATTGATTGGTCGCGCGAAACACAAGTAGTGTGGTATGCATACTCTCTTCGTCTTCCACGTAGGTACAGAGTACACGCCTCCAATGCTACCGTCCATGACATCTGAGGCTCCTCGATGCCATTCAGCTGAGCACAGCGCGATAGACATATCGCGTAGGTACCGTTGGTTATGCCCTCAAGGTAAGACCGAGCGAGCTTGGACCAGGTAACGGTGAAAAAGAAAGAAAAGGAATCATCCGTTGATCAATCAATCAATGCTGTCGGCGGTAGCCTCAGCCACCACTCTTGACGAGCTACATACACCATGACAACGAAAATCTGCCCACCAAGAAGGATGCGCATGGACTACAGCACTGTAGTTAGCATCGAAGACGATCCTGATTGCCGTACTCTCTGGTAAATACAGTACCATACCCTCAGCCATGCAGACGAAACGATCGGTTCACGATTCGTCGATATATGAACTACAGCGGTAAACTCGTGTGGCGTCTCTGTGCAATCACTCGACAGAGCAGTTTCAAATTGTGAAGTTTACAACAATAGACTGCCATTTTTACCATGACTTATGATACATGTATGTCTACGCAGGCAGCCACCTAGACAAAACTAGTGCTAGAATAGTCGACGGGTTAGATCCAAGCGCCGTGCGTTCGTGGACTCCATGAAACCCCTCCCGCTGCGTCCATTCCCGTCTGTCTGAGAATGGGCTCTTCTTCGTGTCAAAGCATCGAAAGAGAAAATAGCATGGCGGCGGGTACAACAGGAGCCACCAGCCACGTACGTACGTACTGGGGCGGTGCTCTCGCCCGCTGCGCCCCCCCCCCCTTTTCTGCCAAGTATGGCGGTTGCCGCACAACCCTGCCCATCAGATCAACTGACAGCAGTATCTACTCTAGCAGCACGGGGCGAACGTCTACCCGAACACACGACCATCGCATCTTGGCCACACAACCTTAGCTAGTGGAGTAGAGCTTAAAGATGGCGCTCTTCTGGTTACCCGACGGCAGCGCACCGATTATGTCTGGCCCGAGGTTCTGCACTCCGTCAGGACCAAGCGTCTGCATCCACAAGAGACGAACATGTAAGGTTTCCAACCAATGAGGTCAGTGAGCGGCAACGACAAAGGCAAAGGGGGTTGGTTCACTCGAATTAGTTCAAAAGCCTCGCTACGAACGAGCTCTGGTGTGTTTGTGGTTAAGGTCAGGCTGCAGGCAGGGCGGTCTGTCTAGCCAAGCCCTTTGTGGGGACCTTTGGCTTGAACGACGAGTAAACCAATCAATGCTTTAAATAATAATCGTGTATGTAGCCTTCAAATTGCCTTTAGGTTTAGAAGACCCACAAACACGGCGTGCGCGCGGTCTTTCTGAGGACATGACGGCGGGCAAAATATGTTTACCAAAAAATTGAAGACAAGACCACGATGTTTTCACCCGACGGTAAAAGGCTTGCAGGTGACTATAGCAGGTGACTATAGCAGAGTACTACTGTGCCTCCAAGACAGAGAAAAATCGCCATACCATGCCACGCCACACCACACCGAAGGTGTCAGAGAAGTCGAACGCAAGAAACATCGACGTTAGAGTGAGCATCAAAACGAAAAGCAACGTACCGTGTGCCCTGCGCGTGACGCAAGATACAACATGTTTATGCTTTCATCGAGGTCCGCCCAACCATACCACAACAACAAAACATGGGGGATATTTCCATGGATTCTTCCCCCTGGGGAGGGTGGCGATGGCCCCAATCGTCCCATGTAGGGACTTGTGTCAACGGCGGTTACATCATCATGACATCCCCTGCCACTTCACCTCCCGCTTAAGAGAGACAAACACAACCATGGGCCGGGCACTTACATTCTTGAGTGTGGACCAGTAGTCCATTGCGGAGATACCGCCCCTGGCGAAGAGTTCTGTCCGTTTGGAGAGCTGATCTACCTTGGAGGCAGAGCCCAACGCCTCCTCGAGCTTCTGTGCCAAGACAGGGGAGAAGGTCACGCTCCCCGTCGCTTTCGCAGCGGCCGGAGCCGGTTTTGCCTGTGTGCCGATAGATACGATACGATACGATAGATCCGTGTGCGTGAGAGGGGTAAAGAGACAGACAAAGAGGCAGAGAGGCAAAGACAAACAGAGACAGAGACACACAGAGAGAGAGAGGAGAGAGTTGTTGGGAACACAACCATCGAAAAGGGACAAGTCCTGGAGTAACGCAGGTAGTCGGATCTCCAAATTTCTGCATGCTTCCTTCAGAAAAAAAATACCAATCATCTCAATCGGCACGCTTGTTCAAGGAAACGAATTGCACGATGCAGCAGTCGGAGCCACGCTACTTGTCCTCTTTTCGCGAAGTGTAAGTGTCAACATCACGAATCACGAAGGCACGTAAGACAACCAAGCGTAAAGTAACCAGCGATACGTTCGGCACAAGGTCCAACGATACCATCCACGCCCCGTACCCATCGAGAAAATCCGGCGAACGCAGCGCCACCAAAACACGGCTAGCTACAATATTGCGGTGCCGCCAAGCAGACAAATGGCCCCCAAGAAACTCAGGCACAAGACAGAAACAAACAAACGAGAACTTTCTCCTCGTAAACAAGTGCTTCATCCTCGACCACACACACCAGATGTACATGTGCATGTGCATGTATCACATCACACAAGAACACACCGCCGAACGAATGAGTGCCTGTACCGCATCTTCTACGCCTCCGATATCAGCCGGTGGCAAACTGTACTACGCGGAGACACAACAACACTCGACGGTTGGTGCGAGTTGTGAAACGCTACTACTGTAACACGATGCCATGGTTGGCAAGTACACAAAAGAGCCGGAGACGGCCACCACGACGGACATCATCCAAAACACCGCCATCGCATCTAGCCAAAGCAACAAACGCTGCAGCAGCTTTACATGTATGGTACGATGGCATCGTGGTGTACGGTATATAAAGTAAAGTACACCAGCAGCACAAGTGGAGGAAGACAAGATGACGAAGACGCACCTGCTTCGCGGGACCCGCCGCCTTTTGGGGAGCGGCCGCCTTTTTCGGGGCAGCCGCCTTCTTGGGAGCAGCCACCTTCTTAGGCGCCGCCGGCTTGGGCGCCTCCTTCTTCGCCTTCGTCGCTACCGCCTCTGTCTTAGCGCCTCCTGCGCCCCCCCCCCCCGACCCGCCGCCGCCGCCGAAGTTGAACATCCCTCCGAATGATGACCCGCCGCCGCCCTTCGCCGCTGCCGGCGCCTTGCTAGCGGCCACCGCCGCAGGTGCCGCCGCTTTCTTTGGCGGCGTGGCAGGCTTCGCCTTTGGTGCGGCGGCGGGCTTTTGTGCGGCAGACTTGGCGGCCGCCGGGGCGGGTTTCTTGGCGGGCGGCATGGCGGGTTTCTTCAGCATGGCAGGCTTTTTCGCGGCGGGCTTAGCCGGAACCGGCTTCTTCTTCGCAGGCGACGCGGTCTTCTTCGCAGGCATGGCGGTAGGCATTTTCAGCATGCCGGGCTTAGCGACAGGCCTCGCCGGTGCAGCCTTCTTCGCACCAGTCTTCGAAGCAGGCGGTGCGGGCTTCTTGACGGGGGCGGCAGGCTTAGCAGCGGCGGGCTTGGCGGGCTTGGACTTCTTCACGGCAGGCGGTGCTGGCTTTTTCTTGGGGAACACGGAAGACAAGACCCTTCTGAACGAATCGGGGGCCGGGCGGCCAAACGGGTCGGGGAGAGGGATGCCTAGTCCTGCCAGAATACCCTGGAAGTTCGTCAGCCCTTCCGTGTCGCCGACTTCGGTATCCATTGGGCAGCCAAGCTGTGTGTGGGGGGGAAAGGGTCGAGGGGGGGTGCCGCTTGACCGTTCAATACGCAACATAATTTGGTCCACACGGAGACACTGTGTACCTCTGATCGGGCGCTCTTGCAACGTCTCCATGCATACCACATCTAACATGAGAAGAAAAAGCTTGCCTTATCCTCTTGGAAAAAATCAAATCGTGACTGCTGCGTATTTTCCAGCATAGCGGTCATCATTTCATTCTCCGACTTGGGTGTAGCGACTATCTCTTCCTTCGGTTAAAGTCGTTCGCGTCTTCTAGCCTAGCTGTCGTTCTCCGACGTACCGTAGCTTTTCTCTCGACTCGTCTAGATCATTTTAATCCAACACAATCATGTCACACCCATCTATCCATCTGTGTTCCTGATTCCGAGGTCATCTCATTCTTATCCATCGCAGGGGAGCGCATGCTGCAGTGATGTCTGTCTCCACTGTACACCGATCGATTCGATACGAAAATATGACGACACAACACACGTGTGTCTCAGAGCTCGGCTCGAGGGCAACATGCCGATCATAAGTCACAATCATGAAACTTTGCCAGTTTGATGGTAATGACAACGGCACATTGATCGAGCAGGCATTTTGGCACATGCTGCCGCAAAATCGGACAAAACAAGCAACACCTAACAAAAGAAACCGAGTTGAGAATGTTCATGAACCTCTCTCACATGACACCTTTGCAAATAAACTACCGTTGTCCTTGTACACTACAACATGTACACGAGACGACCACCTTCGCCGCGATACCGGCACGCGCATCCTCTACACCATGTACATGGCGTTAAAGCAGTACAGTACTTACCGTAGGAAGTACACGTCCTAATTTCTCACCGTAATCTTGGAGGCGAAGCCATCGCTGTCGAAGGTAACGGAAAAGGTCTGGGGCGTGCTCACGAACGACTGCCTCTTCGGCTCAAACTGCCGCACATCACATCACGTCGCGTCAGGTCATGTCACGTCCCAAGACAAAGACAAGAGGCATGCATAGCTGGGTCAGTTGTTGTATTAGTTTGTATCAATTCTGTATCAGTGAATCAGAAATGCGTATAGACGGTACGAGGAAACGAAACACGTCTCCGGCGCGAAGAAGGAAAGACTAAGGCGAGACAAGAGCCGCACGCACCCCAACCCCCAACACCAACATCAAGCACAAGCGAGGAGAGAGAGGAGAGGAGAACAGAGAGGGAGCTTGAAAACGAAGACGAGAAATGAAGCTGTTGAACATGCGAAACAGCTACGCATATTGTATGCTGAGACGACTTCCTTCCTGACCTGACCTTGGCGTCGAAGCACGAGAAATATATACGTTCGCGTCTACCGTACACCTTCGCAACGAACGACAGCACACAGCCGCTGCTATGTGTCGACTCGAAAAGCACCACACGAAACACCTCGCACCGCACACTCGAAAAGCACGACACGACACGATGGCCTTCACCGCACCGTTCCCTTACCTTAGTCCCGAAGCACGTCGTAGCCCCCACCACCTTTGTAGTCGGTATCGTAGTGATCCACACCCTTGACGGCTCGAAAGGGTCCACCCTGGCGTCGTGGTAGTTGTCATCCGTGTCCAGCCCCGAGAAGAAATCTACGAGATCTACGGTCGCGCTCTGCACGATCTGTGGCGTGGTACAGTGGATAAGGTAGTGCGGTGTTGGGATGGCATGGGAAGGAAGGAAGAAAGTTAAGGCGAGATGAGGCGAGGGGGGTACGCGCAATAGGCCACATAGTGCTTGCACGGCCACTGTAGAATGCCTGGGGACAACCGAAAGCTCAGCTGGGGCACGGCAACACCAACTCCTCCAACAAACAGCAACAAACAGCAACAACGCAAGACAGCACCATGAACACCAACACCAATACTGCAACACCATCGTTAAAGCACCCCGACGAACATCGTCGGCGTTGCTAGTCCCAAGCTCGTTTTTTTTTTTCATATCGCGTTCCTTCAGGCTTGGGAAGGGACTCCTCATGCATGCACGGCGTCAAGAAACGACAGGGGCACCGTTTTTCCAGGCAGCGGCATCTGGACAAACGCTAACAAAAGCGACACCGACAACACCATCAAAAACAACACCCACCGCAACAACGCCAAAACAGCAGCGTGGTACGCATCTGCATACAAGCCATCAGGTTAACTCGATGATCCAATGATGAGTGTCATGATGAGTGTCACGTGTCATGATGAGTGAGTCACCTCTTTTTTCTTGAGGGGGCCGAGAATGGGCGCGTATATCATGCAATCGTCCGCTAGAAGATCGGCCAACGCACCAGTGTCGTCCCTCAATGCCGTCAGCACCTGCCATCGTGCCATCCAATCACATCAATCGGTGGGTACAGCAGATTGTAGCGTCAGTTATCGTTACAACACCATACCAACATCAAAAGATGTCATCCTGCATCAGCGTAGATTCTTGGCGTCGTAGAAGAGGAGAAGAAAGCATCAGCAGTGAGATGCTGACAAGCGTTGGGCAGGAGGCACGGGATGAACAAACACGACCAACGGCAGAGCGAGGTTGTGCACCAGTAACACACATGTAGGTTGCTGAGACGGCCTTCAGCTAAGAATAGTGGCCGAACTGTTTAAGGCCTTTTCGGGGCATCTAACTACTCTCGAGTTGTGTATGCATACGATTGACGCGCCACGAAAAACACACACGCAGAAACAGAATTATGATCAAAACTGCCGTCCTCGTCCTCCCTAAGAAAACACTACTAATACCCCATTTTTTCTTAGGTGTGGTATGCAGACTTCGTAACACCAAAACCAAGCCATCGCAGCAGAGAGAAGCACGGTAGGGGGGGTGTATTTCTCATGTAAACGCATGCCGTAGTTGTTAGACCATTGACCTCGCGTCCCTGCGAATGCCAGGACGGATCGATAAGCCGGGTTTTCGCCGGACCAGGCTCTCATATCACCAAGCGCGAAGCGCCGTGAGGCATTCGGCGAGTCGCATGGAAGGTGCGCTGCATTATGCTAAGGGTGTTCGGCATCTTGTGCCTACTTCCTTGCATACGGATGACAGCTGCGCATGACTTTATATATTTTCTGGTGCTTTCGCTTCCAGAGGCCGTCATGAGCACTGCGTAACTGCCTCGAGGGCGCTTGAGCAACTTAACACAACGTGTTGCGATCAACCCCCTTGCGAGGCGTGAAGTGAAGGTTCTCGACCCCGCACAACATAATCTACTCGACCACCATTATGGCTTACAAGAGCACGGGGTGCCAAAAACAAAACAGGCACGCTGTTTGCTGTACCACCCAATACCATACCATTCAATACCATACCACGTGCCATACCGTCATACCATACCATACTAAGCCATACTACACCATACCATACCTCCATCCCATCCCATCCCATCCCATACCTGCTTGGCGAGGGCGATGGCGACAGAGTCTCTGTAGGGCGCCTTGGCCTTGCCCTGGCTGCCCTTAGGGCGGAAGGTGGGGCCCAGCACGTCAACAAGCACCTTGACGGGGGGGAAGTACTTCCACGCCGACACTGGCTCTCCGATTGCCTGTCATGTCATGCCATGTCATGTCATGTCATACAGCAGTGTCATGTCATGGATCATGTCATTGATCGAAGACCCACGAGGTATTTTGTTATTTGCGTTGGATGCATCAGTAGGCTAGGCATTTGTCGATCGTTTCATGGGTCATGCGATGGATCGATCCACAAGATATTCCGTTGTGTACGCTGGATACAGCAGCAGGCTAGGTTTTTGTGATCTACGATATTTGCAAATAATCCCGCTCCAAGAACACTCCGAGAAGCATCTGAAGCTCCCGCGACCTCCAGCAACGCTCGAAAGGTGACAATTTCCCTAACCCGCTGACAAACAATGTTAATGTTAACGTTGTCAAGATGCCCCTCTTAACTCTTAACACATGCTCCGATAACTGGTAATGTTTGGGAATGTCGAACTGTGGCCCGAAGAGAAATGCCGCGTGAACTACTCCCTTGAGAAGAGAAACACGCCTTTTAGGCCGTGGACGCATGTCTTTCTCCCGGCACTCGAATACACTTGTACTGAGATGGGAATGAACGCATCATGCGATGTGACTGACAAGAATCAACAAATGGTTGTACGACTGCACAAATCGCCTCGAGTTGTGAAATGGACAACGTGAAGGAGTCTGATACCCCCGTGGGAAACAAGGAATTGATACATACAAGAAGCGTTTGCAAAATAAGTACTTGTACAAGTCGGGGGCATCGGAAACATTGAAGAACCAGGCAACGTCAAACGAAGCATCTAAACATTAAAACAACTACCACATACTTCCTCTGTCCCATAAGTCTGTAGCGATATTGGCGAGAAGTTTTGGAGGTGAAACGGTAGTGGCGATGGCGATGGTTATGAACTTGGGTTCGTTGCAAGAAAAGGTGCAGAGGATGCTCTACCGACAACGAACCAGAAAAAAACAAGTTTTTTCAATTCAAAAATCAAGCCGAAATATCCCCGATTTGTGGATGTTTCTTGAGAATTGTGTGTGTTGTGTTTGTTGTCAATGTACCCTCGCCGAAACGGGGCAAAGTACGGCCATTATTGGGCCGACTGATATTTTCCCGGTCGTTGGCCCATGCAAGGAAATGCGCGAAAAAAATCAATAAATACCTGGTAAAGGCTTTTAAACCCAAAAAACGCTCAAGATTTCGAAAAAACCATCGCCGAAGGCATCGGACACGGTTAAGTGGTCGTGCACACATAACGCTACACACGTATGAGACAGAGAAAGTACATACATACGTAAAGCATTGGTTTGGGGTCTACTTCGCAACTCTTGAACGCCTCCATATATAAACGCGACACTGGACGACTGTACAGAAGCATGGGAATCCAGATAAACACAGACAGATCAGATGCAATCCATAGTAGACGTCTCTGCTTGAGGTGCAAAAACATTGCAAGCGACACGATCAAGCCTGTGGTTCAACATTCGATATACCATGTCATCATACCATCATACTTGCAACGCGTTGAATATTAAGTGTATGATGTGTAGATCAAGTCGAATACTATATCTACACACAAGCTATCAGTTGCGTCCGGGCGAACGCCCAAGACTTACTCGTCAGAACTTTATTTTGGTCGTTTCGTTCATGTTTTTCTTTTGGCAGGACTTCCGGGGTTCCAGGGTCTCCAGGGTTGGCATGTTGCATGGGGCCTCCTACCGGCGAGGGCAAAAGGACGACACCAACGCTGCCCACAGCTGATTTGGCAATGCAAAAAACCCAGAGATACAAAAACAGAACAGATTTTAGCAAATTCAGTCCCCTCGCTGTCTCAAACTTGGGTGCAACCAGGTCGCCGTCGTATCGAAAACGACCACTTGTGGTGGAAAAACAAAAAAAAAGCAAACATCAGCAGCCTGTGGCTCTTCTTGCCTGCAAAACTCCCCAGATCCCTCCCGCCGGCCCCGTGTTCCCGACCCCCCTGTCGATGCAGAACCCTCCCGTGATCTTGGTGGCTAGGCCCGACTTCTCGTCGAAAGTCACCGATACGCACTCCGGCGCCGCCTCCACGCGGATGCCACTGGGGGGGTACTCCTGGTGACGTCACATGCATGTGATCGATTATTATCGTGACGCCACATGTGGTTGATTATACATGCGTGCGTGTGGGGGCATCGGTGGCATTTGATAATTTCAAGTCTAGACTGTGATGTCACGAAACAGGGGGCACGCGCTGCTTTATTCCCGATCATGATCGATGGCACGGTCTCGCCCGTCATCGCCACATGTACTGCGTCACTAGTCAGTAGTCGAAACGGACAACCGGAGTGGAAGGCGTACCTTTCCCACAGCCCAGGCCTTTGCCTTGGCACAAGGGCATGGCAAACGGCGTGGCAGAACCAGACAACGGCAAACGACTATTTTTTAGGACTTTTGGCACGAGTATTTTGTGACCAGCAGTGATCGACGGTGCCTGTATTGGCGACAGAGCGCGCTACACGAGAGGACGCATTGACGAACGCGCGAGAATCCATGGTCTCAACAAACACCACCGCACCCCCAAGTCCCCATGCAGTTGGCCTTCGGGCGTCCATCTCAATCAACCAATTGCTGTCACTTGTATGCACGCATGCTGCATGCATGCTACCGCAGTATTACTAGTATTACCTTCCCGTCGAAGACCAGGGGTCCGTTGTGAGTCCCCGTGAGTCGGGTCGTCGCCCAAACACGGTTGCGGTTGTACTTGTCCACCTATCATGTATCATACGTCACGCAATGACGTCAACAGGATAGACAGCATGTGGAGCGGAAGGGGTGGATACGAGGTGTATCCCGACGTGCAACATACGCTGCGTGTTGCAGAACGAGTGAACAGCGTCGAGAAAAAACAGGTCGTGACTGGGCTCAGGCAATGCGGATTGGTGTTATCACACTGTTGTATGCATATGCATAAGAGTAGCCTTCGACATCACAACACAACACAACATGGGGGTGGGTCGGTGTAATGCCAATTCTTTTGCCTACGCTGACGCTTGTACAGGGCCCAAGCAAGGGCGACATCGAAGGAACGTGTCGCAACACACACGACTGACGACGTCACAACAATGCAGTGGGAATACTACAGTTCACTTCACTCCACGTTGATAGTCAGTCGGGTTGTTCGTGAGGACGGATTTTCACCCGTACTACTATTAATAACGTTGCACAACGGCATTCAACACCTTGCTGGCATTGGGTACTGAGTACGGTGCCGTTTCACCGCCACTACGAGTAGCAACTTAACGGCGGCGCAACCCCTCACCCTGTAATCGTACGAGTTCCAGAAGAGGTCGGGCAAAGCCGTCCTCAAGGTAGCGTACGGTCCCGTTCCTTCCGTCAGGTAGTCGGCCCTGGCCATGTCCCCGTTAAATTGCCACAAGAACCGAAAGTCCGGCCCGAGCATATCCGCCACCTGTTTGGTACCAAGTTGTTGTTGTGGTTGTTGCATTGACATTAAAAAACCGTTCCGGTCCCCGCTTAGTACGTTCTAAATATCCGTATAGTCTAGTACTGGTCCGACTGACGCCGAAGCCTTCCGTAGGCCACACCTTGCTAGAAATCGAAGACCAAGTGCCATCAGAAAATTCCAGACCACGATGCGCATTGTGATGGACACCGTGCGGGGTGCACGGTGTTCCTGGAAACTCGTGGGCATGTACGAGGGTGTTGGCAGACGTTGGCATTGGCGCAAGTACACTAATATAGTATTAATAGTGGGTGCTATTGCTTTTGAGCAGTAAATGTACGTACATGCAGGTTGCAGGGCACCGATTGCACGTCGCGCGCAGCCTGTAGCTTGCGTTGCTAGGGCTTATATGGCGATGGCTGTGGTCGTCACAAGCTTCACGGACAACATGGACGGTTGCCACATTTTTGTTGTCCGATGTATGTAGCAAACCAGCCGCGCTGCCGCCAGAGAAGCATTATACCATGCTACGCGCCAGCGACGGTTAGTACGCGGCCATACGCCAACAGCATGCCGTATGATACTGCCGCACAGAGAGAGACATCCTGGTAAAAGCACCCCCGTTGCCCCGCCGTAAGGGTAACATGACGGAGACCACGCACCTTCACGCCCATGTCAGCTTCTACGATGGTCTTGGCCTTGTCGATCAAAGCGATTGCCTCGTCTGCCGATACAGGCTGCTCCTCCAGCACGCTTGGCCCATCGCCGGCCATACGCAACCCACGCCCCTCGCTGCGTCTCGTTGTGCGAGAACGCGCCAACGCTTGCACCGCCGACCTTGTGCGGCATAGAGACGCGAGCAGAGCGATCCATGATTTCATCGTGTGCTACCACGGTGTGCTGGAGGTGAACTGCTATTGGGAGGTTTGGGTCAAACAGACCGATCAATAACCTACAAACGGGGATATTGACGACGTAGGGACCTGGATGCCTTGAAAAATGTGGCAAGTTAGATACACACCCAGTTACAGGTACTCATGCTGTTCTGTCTGTCCGGAGAAACATGTTGCCCCTTCCCTGCTTCCCTCACTGCTATTATGTTTTTGGCATGCATGGTTTACGTATGTAAGCTTTTGTAGCGAGCAGCTGAGCCAGGCCTGCTTGTTGCGTGTCACGCCTTCTGTATCGCCCATGCACCCTTAGGAGACGCATATGTGTGTGTGTGTGTCATGACTACAGTGCTATGATGTTAACCGCCGCTGTCTGTGAGATAAGGCCTGTCTCCAACGATAGACTGCTGTGGACACCCAGCTACAACTGCTTCACAGGTATGGAATACAATGTAGTCTATAGTATGTCGGACATCAGGGTGAAGAGGCGTTGATATGCTATCTACATAATGTACCTACAGACCGCAGTTGGTTGTACACAGGTGAGCCCTCTGCCCTTGATGTGTCAGCGACATGTAACACAACACCGACTGGCGAGGTGTTCGTGGTGGCAGAGAAGCCCAGCTGCTTGCTGTGCGTGTTGCAGTGGACACTCAACTCAGCCCCAAAACCAGGCGGGCTTGCGTACGTCCAGGATGGGGGAGCCTGGTAGCATACGAGCATACGAGCTGACCAACGGCGCGTTCATGATCGACATCATCCGCATGTCACCTCTGTTGCTCCCGAAACCTTCGACCTGACCATGATCTGAGATCGAGAGACAACATCCCTACGATAGTGACGAGGCCTCTTGCAGCTACGGCCGGCTACAGGCCGTTGCCAGGCGTGTCCTGGAGTGTGTATTACGCTTCCGCTTACTCACCCTGCGAAGCCGGTTGGTGCGCTCGTTGCTGACATGCCACCACTACATCCTCCCACCCTTGTCGTCACCGCGGGAGCAAAGCCAAAGCAAGCAGCGGGCAGCAATGCCAGCAGCACTCCTCTCGAAGCCATGGCGGGTGCGTCCTTGGTGCGTGCGAACACAGTAGCTCTGCACACACACCGGTAGATATATTCCCGGTATACCCCACACACGCGCCGCCTGATTGCCTGATGAAATCTGAAGAGCGGCGAAACTCAACGTAAAAAAAAAGAAGCTTTGTATGAGCGCTCTCGGCACTCGCTCGGCCGCGTGCCGTAGGTGACATGACATGACACAAGATACCACACCCTCTGGAACCGATTTTCAAAGCTCGGTTTGTCCACAGCAGCAGTAGAAATTTTGACAGTGCTGAAAAAAAGGCGGGGTTGGAGCCGTCTCGCCGAGAGCTTTCCGGAAACGAACCGTGTCGTTTATGCGTCCTCGAGCTTTGAAAATCGATTCAGGGGGTGTGGTATCTTGTGTCACCCACCACTACTGCGTGTTGTAGGCAGTAGGCAGGCGCGTGGGCGGTTCTTTTTCTGTTCGGCGGCGAGTGACCAGCATATGCATACGTATGCATAGGGGCGCGACCAAATGGGTCTCTGTATGACTGGCTGCAAACAGTACTTGGAGGTAGTCATCCCCACACGCTGCCCACGAGTCTGTGTTGCACTGGTGCACGGTGAAAAACATTTTTGTGAAAAACCAGGAAAAGACAAAAAAAAAAAACACATTTGGTAGTGTCACATGGAGCGATACTGCTGTTGTACTTCATTCATTCGTTAATATAATAATAGTGCGAACTGCCGGGGGAGCTGAACACGCGAAGAAGTGAAGCAAGTGTCGCTGAGTAGATCATCACCTACGGTTCAGAATTCCTCCACCCCCCCCCCCCCCCCCAAAAAAAAAAATGAATGAACCAACTCCCCCCCCCCACAAAAACATAATGGCTCTACACTCCTGAATCAAAAATCCTGGGGGGGTATTTTACTTGGGAAGTCCTTCATAACGGGGACCCACCGGAGTAACCCCCTGTCCCAATGAAAACTCCCAAGGGGAATAAAAAAACCCGTTGTTTGTCATCCCCCCCCCCCCTAAATTGAAAAACG
>FN649733.1:61077-85769 GCA_000310025.1 Ectocarpus siliculosus | reverse complement strand
TTAATCCTCTCCTCCGTTTAAAATTCCCCCCCCCCCCCCCCCCCCCCGTAGAGAAAGACATGACTGAGCCAACTCCGCACCCCAACAGAATCATACTGTCTCTACACTCATGACTCAAAACTCGTGTGCGGTTATTTAGCTTGTGATGTCGTTCATAGCGTGCACCTACTGCAGTAGCGCCATGTCCGAGTGAGAGCTCCGAGGTGGATTAAAACAGCACGTTGTTTGTCATCCTCACCACGCATAGATAGAAGAACGACACACGAACAATTCATTAACAGATGGAAGATATTGTAGATGGCCTGCACAACACCAAGACACCGAGAACGTAAAATAAATCGAAACGTAGCAACCTAGCCGAACGCTGACGGCTGATTCTGTTTAAAAAACACTCCCAAACACCAGGTTCCGCCAACAAATGGGCACGAGAACCCCGGCGAAAATGCAAACAAGACACAGGCAGGCGGGTATGCAACTTCCGCAACGGCCCACAGCGTCACGCAGCCAACACCACCCAGGGAAGCTAAGCCGTTGTTTCAGAACGCTGCCCCGACGATACAACAGCAGTCAGCACCAACTCGTACAAACTCGTCATTGGACGACTGCTTATAGATAACTGTATAAAAAAAATCCCCAATGTTCCTCTGACACTTTACAAGTACAGCACTCCGAAATCTTACACCCAGAACGTGCATATCAACATTAAACCGATCGACTTTCAACGAGGCTAGTACGCTCGAATACCACGTATCGCGTCCCCTCCCACCGCGCCCCCCGCTAGCTCGTTGTCCCTCTCGCTTCCCTCCTCGTACCAGCCTTCCTTGATCGTGTTGCCTGGCGTCGCCGCCTCCGCCCCCGCCAAAAACCTGGAAGAAGCTTGCATCGGATCGGACACACCCCCGGACTCCGGCGTGACGATTCGAGTGTAACCCCCCCTGCCAACGCCGCGGCCACCGTGATCAGGCGTGCTTTCTACGCCGCGGTTGGGCGTAGCCGTACCTTTCCCTTCTTCCTCGCCCCCATAAGAAGAGTAGCGACCGGTTTGGTTACCATCGCCAACACCGCCGCCGCCGCCGCCGCCGCCGCCGCCACCGTCGTCGAGCGTAGTCCCACGAAGGTTCCAGCTCACTCCTCCTCCTCCGGTCAAGCTCTCCCTGATCCCCGTCGTGAACATCATGTCTTTCACCCCACCACCCCGCCCGTTTCCTCCAACACCCCCCGCCCGCGGACTAGCGTCAACGCCTCTAAAGTTATACTCCCCCAAGGGCGGCAGCGGCGACGACGCTGCTGCTCGGACACCGTACGCCGCCCCTGCCTCGGCCACCGCTGCCGCTGCTGCCGTGCTAATCCCACCGGGGACCATCTGCGCGTCGTTGAGCTCTTTGTTGAGCCACTTGATGACCTGCTGGTTCGAGGCGAGCAGACGGGCGCTCTCTTCGAGGCGGCCTTCCGACGCGGCCAGCTCCCGCTGCAGGCTCTCCCTGCTCGCCTCCGCTGCTCTTAGCTCTGCGGCCGCTGCCTTGAGCTTGCTCTCTCCCGCGCTTATGGACGCTTCGTGCTCCGACAGCAGTCGCTCCTGCGGCCACATCGTATCACGGGTCCATTGGAGAACATTAGAAAAGGGCGAGTCAGAGAGGGTCAAATACTGCGAAGGTTTGCTGTGCACCACGTGCAATTGGTTTCGAAAAGCGTGGACGCGGTAGAAGGCAAGCCACAAACTGGTTCACGCCTTCAGGATCTTGGACGCCCGCAGGCAAGAGAGTAAAAAAATAGAAAAGTCGTTTCGCACAGCAGAGCAAGGAGCGGAAGAGCGAGCAAATATCGAACAATCAATCCGCCAACACACCTGCTGTTTGATGACTTCGCTCTTGAGCTTAGCTTTCGAGCGGAGGGCCCGGTACTGCCCCTGCAGCTTTTGGATGATGGCGTTGCCGCGGTTGATCTCATGAACGCTCGCCTCTAGCCTCTCCTGCAGGGCCACCACGCTGCCCTTGTAGGCCTCTTGCGTCTCTTCTAGCCGCGCCACAGACGCCGCTGACGCCGCCTGCAGGGCCTGGCTCTTATCCGCCATTTCCTTGGCGTCTGTGACCTTCAAGTGGTGGAGGTGGATCAAGTGGCGGGTGGGTGATTTCGAGCGTTAAGTCCAATGCACACACCAACAACAGTGGGGTGCGTCATTTTTGAGGTGGGGGTCTCCACTGCTGTGCGTCTCGAGTCGAAAATATAGGTAAAGTTTAATGGTGTCAGCTCAGCTATTTAGAGCAAGTAATGGAGCAGTTATGAGTAAGCTTCGAGAGCTGCCGCGCTATCTCGCGGTAGATCGATACAAGGGCCACTGCCTCACCTTAACGGCACAGCACTAGTCACGGCGGCGAATCGCACAAAAAGCGTTCTAAGGGTAGCTGCAAGTACGAATTGTGAGAGAGTGGGTGTGGTATGATGAGATACAGCAACGGCGTGTGTGGAGGGACTCCAAGAATTCAAGAGGGCTGAGAGAGCACCACCTGGCTATTTGTAACCCTAGCCCACAGCCGTCTTCCGTACCAATGACCAGTGCCGCGCCGCCAACGAATGGCCAAAGAACGGCCACAAGGGAGGCACACAGCATCGAGCCGGATACGCAGTGTTTGCAGAGACGCGTGTAAGGACTGAAAATGCGAATTTTCGGCCGCTATGCGTGAACAGCGTACCTACGTCGACCAGACGACCACAACTACATGTGTTCTCGGAAGACATCCGCCCCATGTCGACCCGCGCAAACCTCCCGCATACCTGCTGAGCGAGCGCGGCGCCATGCAGACGGAGGCGGTCGGCTTCCCTCTCGGCCTCGAAAGCCCTGGCCTCTAGCGCTCTGTTCGCTTCCCTCAGAGCCTTGGCGTCGCTAGTGGCAGCTTCCCGTCCGGCCTCGCCCGCCTCGCTCCTCCCCCTTAGCTCTCGCAGCTCCGCCTCGTGCGCGAACTTAAGATCGGTCAGCTCCTCTCTCCGCTGCTCGGACTGCCGCAGGCGCTGCGAGACTTGGGCGACGTCTTCCTCGGCCTTCCGTCGCAACGCGCCCATCTTTGGCAAAGGGGAAGGGTAGAGTAGGCCGGTTGGGAGAGGGGAGGGGCGGAGGTTCAGGTCGAGGACTCTGCTGCCGCGACTCATGTTTGAACAGACGGCGGAAGAGTGAACGTAAGACGCAAGAGGGCAACAAACAAATCTATCAAGCCCAACCTTGATTGTGCACGTCATTGTGAACCGTGCTCCCAGCCTCAGCAGTGAACACACGAGTTCGCCGAAGCGAGACTACACCGTACACACATTTTTACCTCCACAGATCTTGCTGCTGCCGCCTCCTCCGCCCTGCGCACCCCCTCCTCCCGAGCCGCGGTTAACTCCGCGCTGTGTGCCGCCCGCAAGTCCCGCAGATCCCGTTCGCGATCCAAGCGTAACGCCGACACTTCCGAGTCCAGCCGTGCGCGCGTGTCACCCTCTCGAGTCAGGGCTGTTCTTGTGTCCTCCAGGGTGGATGACGTCACCGACACCTCGGCCTTGAGCTGCACGTATGCATACCAAAGGTACCAAGAAGAAAAACACAACCGTGAACGCATGCGCGGAGCGGCCGAAAGGAAGGTGAGCTGTGCAACAGCGCTGAGCGTGACGTCCATATCCTGCAAGGCCTCGAGAGGGCCTGATCAGCGGCGCATGAACCTACTGAAATTCTCCTTGACTTATAAGACAGGCAGTTGTGCAACTTCTACAGGTGCTGCCGTTGTTTTTGGAACCGGCGCGGTAACTGCTGTGTTGCACGTGGGTGGCTGCCTCTATTTTCACGTGTGGGAAGCATGGGCGGGGTCCATATGGAACCACTGCTGTAGTAGCTCCCTTCCTTACGAGAACAGATGGTATAGACCAGTCGAAAGCACGAGCGAAGCCAGGTTTGGAATACTGTAGACCGCACCCAGCACAACTCCAACGTTTTCTACATCAAACACACTGAGACGCCCAACGCCCAACGTACCACACTAGAAAACCAATAAGCATGCCCACGGTACCCTACTTCCCTACATCACCATACCTGTCGGAGTCGCGCCGCAAGGTACGTCTTGATTGACGCATCGTTCCCCACCCGGAACTTGAGGCTCAGGTGGGTGAGCTCCTTGAACGGATTGGTCTCCACAACCGAGAACAGGGAGAAGCCTCCGGGGACAACGGTCTCCAACCTCGCCAAGAAAGAGGGCTCTGCTGACGACGGCAGCAGCGGTTCCCCTCTCGACGGCCTGCCTCCTCCTCCTTCCTCGCCTGGAGTGTAGCCGTTCCGGGACTCGGGATCGACAGCAGCAGCTCCGCTGCTGGCGCGGCAGCTCTCGAGGAGCTCGATGAACTTCCTCGGGAAAGACTTGAAGTCTACCCGGAGGCACTGGTCGTGCTTCAGCTGATGGTAGTCATCTTCGCCAACCTGCAGGTTGATATGAATGACGTTCGGTGCGGTTGAACTACAACGCTGCTGACCGCTGTACTGCTGCAAGACCGGGTCATCTAACTTCTAAACGAGTCAACGAAGCGAGTTCGTTGGGATGCTCGGCAGCGTCAGCGGGCACTAGAGCAAGGGGGAGCAACACGCATGCTCTAGTTGTTATCGGCACGATCGACTCACAAACACAAGTCGCCAACAACTGGCAGTTGGCACCAGCAGTTGGCTGCGTGACGAGCGCATTGGGCATTGCAAGAGACTTGCAGACGCGTGCAATGTTGAACAGAAAAAAAAGAAAAAGGTAACGCACGAATTTATGTAGGTGCGGTCAAATCTGCCCCGCAAGAATTGCAACGTAGGCACGCACCTGCAGTGTGTAGAGGAAGAAAGGGTCGAGCTCATCTGTGACCTCGATGTGCAGGACTCCCTCCCTCTGGCCGCCCCCACTGCCCACCGGCGCCAGACGTGACCCCTGCAGCACCCGCACCGTGAGAGCCAAGGTCTTGCATACGTTTTCAGGAAGCTTGACCTGCACCGCCACCTCATCGTTGAAGAGCGGCCTCTCCCTATCCAGCTCTTCTGCCATGTCTCGCCCACGCACCCACACAGGCACACGCAGACGAATAGGCACACGTAGACGACAGAGCGCACAGGCAACGGCATAGAGGGGACACACTTCCTGCTTCAAATCAACCATGAGAATTTCAAAAATGAATCTGCGGAGCTCCCTGAAGCGGCGGGAAAAGGAAGTTCATTCGCGTATCCCCCGCCCTTGGGTCGCTGCACGTCCGGCAGCAGCAGTGTAGTGAGGGCGTCGCTATCCCGCACACACACACCAGGTTGGGATACGTTGATACCGAAGTCAATATTCTTCGAGCCATCATCTCAATCACGGCGTTGCTGCTCGGCTGTCGAGTCTGCTTCGCGTCCGCGGCACGATTGTCACGGTCACCGTCGTTACCGAGGACCGCCTTCGTTCCACGAAGCAACGGATCCTTGCCCGCGGCAACCAGAACCGGGTCTGCTGCTGTCATGGCGAGCACCAAAGACGCGACTGCTGGGCCCGCAAAAAGGGGAGCGTTCATTCTATTCGAGGGCGTGGATAGGTGCGGGAAAACGACGCAGGCGAATTTGTTGGTGGAGAGTCTCAAGCAGGCTGGTCACGACGCCTGCTTCATGCGCTTTCCCGGTGAGAACATTGACGTTGCACGTTTGCTTCAAGCCCTCTGTGGAATTGCTCGTGAGGCTCGTGTGTGTGGCATGCAACCGAACACCTGCTCGTGAGAGAGAGCTTTTTGAAACAGGCAGTGGAATAATGAGGTAGCATTGCGGCAATCTCAGCTTACAGCAGTAGTTCGAAGTTCGGACTTTTCAAATTTTTGAACCGCCGAGCGGTCCTGTTTCTTGACGACACCATGCCATTGGTACTGCTGTACATGGATGGACTCGTTGTCTGCCGCCGTGCGTGAACTGCTGTACAGCAAGTAGTCTACTGGTGCGGTAGATTTTATCTGTTTCTTTGACATGCACCACGGGGTCGTGGCTACACCAGTGACCAGTGAGGCGAAGAACTTTGTCTTGTGTTTGGGGACTACCATATCGCTACCATGGGAGCAGCAGTCGCAGGAGTGCAGCTGTGCAGCAGAATCGGTGGGAATCATGATCATCCACGCTCCGCGGGCTGTCAGAACAACGCCAGATACGTATAGCGGGTGTAATCAACTGATTGCTGTTCCGCACGGTGCTGGTGACTCTCGTCTTCCATACAGATCGAACAACGCCGATTGGACACATGATCAACGGCTTCCTGCGAAACACTACGGACATCGACGATCGCTGTGTGCACCTCCTGTTCTCTGCGAATCGATGGGAGGCGGAGTGAGTTCTCGCCACCACATTTGGGTGTAGGATTGGGTCCGGCTACAGCTAGTGAAGATATCACACGGCACAAACCATGTTCTGGGTGCGAGCTGGCAAACGACTACTGTCGTCATTGTGTTTGCGCTTCACTATATCTTGTCTGGTACCGTGGGGATCGTGTATTTTTCAACACTCCAGTGATACTAGAGCATCACGTCAGTGAACTAGAGTAGACCGTTCGCTCGCCACACGACGCAAACCGGCCTCGCCAGTACAAGGACTTCCTTTCAAGTACAAAGGAAAGGACGTGATGCAGGCGTTCAACTGTGCGGGTGCAACAGCAGTAGTCAGCATGCACCATCATGGCTGACGCGTGGGTCGTGCTTTGCGTTGTGGACAGATCGAAAATCCGAGAGCTGCTCAAGGCGGGTACTACCGTCGTGTGCGACCGGTACGCCTACAGCGGAGTCGCCTTTTCAGCTTCCAAACCCGGTGAGTGCTGCAGTAGTGGTCTGCCTGGTGGTCGTCTTGGATTGTTGTGGGTTGATTGTCCCTGGTGCCGGTAGTTGGTGACTGGCTTTGCATGCCACTTTTCGTAGCGCTTGATATTTTTCGCATGGCATCCTCACGGTAGTCTCTTCCCCGTGCTAGCATGACCGTTTTGCCGTAACCTTTAATCTACTTGAATGCGGAGGCATCCGCGTCAGTTGGACCGGTGCAGGTGGTAGCAGGTACTGAGCAGCGACCGGAAAGGTTTCTAGTTTGAAGAAAACAATCATAACACCAAAAACATCGCGTCTCTCCGACATGAGTCCCGTTGTCCTTTACACGACAGGTTGGAGAATGATGAACAGGTGCCGCCCAAAGAATCACTCTTGTTTCCACCGCAGCGCTCACCTCGACTAGAGGAATCCCTGACGTAGAACAACCACACAGCTGGATAGTCACGTCAATGCTGCGTCGTCTCTGTGTCTCGCACTGCTGTTGCTGTTACGAGCAGGGCTATCGGTGAGGTGGTGCAAAGACCCCGATCGAGGACTCCCGGCGCCGGACAAGATACTCTTCCTTGACATCTCCGTAGAGGATGCCATGAAGGTCCGTGCTAATCGCCTCCGTCGTATGAAGCCTCTTGGAGACGAAATGAAGTGCTGGTATTGTCGTTGTATACGGACGCCACAGACGTCCATTGTCTTCCTATCCGGAAGTCGTGCGAGCCAACTGAGCCACAAGAACGCTCGACGCTGCTGCATCAGCATGTATTGGAATTACTCTCGCCTCCGGCATCTCAATACCTGCAGGGGGGTGCCAGGAAGTAATCAGCGCACGGCGGAAATGTTGCTCAATATCGAGCCCTATATAATCGTCTCCTAAAAACCGAAAACTGCTTAATTACTTGAGATTGTATGGATTAATTAAATTTGCCAGATCGTCTCCTAAAAAACGAAAATTGCTTAATTTCTTGAGATTGTATGGAATAATTAAAATTGCCAGAGCAGTGGCAAGTGTGAGAGGATTCGTAGAAGAACTGTTCCTCCGTTCACGATTTCGCTCGTACAGAAGCCGGGCTGCACTGACTGACACCTGGCACCAAGGCCATTCGTTGTTTTTTTGCTGTTGAGAAAGGAGTTTTTCACCATAAGTTGTATCGAAGTGTGGGCCGCGTGTGTGCTAGGGGACAGACTTCTGTCCGTGAGCTTACCCGCCTCGAGTTCGATTCCCCCAACTTTGGCGATTTTCGCACATGGCCAAAGAGCGTCGACCGCAAGGCGCTTGCGTCCGAAATAATTGATCCTGCCTCCATATGTATATGTACTCCCCAAACCCAAAAACAATCAATTAAATCAAACACCCCCATAATATTCGCTTTCAGAAACCAACCCCATTTCAGAAAGTCAAAGATTCCGAGCATGTTGTATGTCGGCCGCTGGTAGAATATATGTTCCACCACAACTAGCTCTCGCAGCGACACTGTACGAAGCTCACTCTGCCTCACTGCTTCTGCTGCTTAACAATCGCCTGACGGTCAAAAACTTATGATATGACTACACTGCAGCGAGGACAATTTGGGGAAGAACGTTACGAGAAGGAGGAGTTTCAAAGAACAGTCCGGGCGACGTTCTTGGCTCTTATGGAAGAAGACAAGGTGTGTATGTATCTCTTCCGTTCCCCAAGGATCAACTTTGATTACTCTGATGAGCGTTTCGTGGAGTTTTTTGTTTCCACCACGTTTTGTTCTCCTGGACCCCCCATGAATGGGCCCAAGGTGTACAGACTCGACTGGGCCTGCACTCTGTCCTGCGATGTCAGTTCGGTATGAATTTGTTTCTGTTTTGCTGGTCTCGATGCGGTCACATTGGAGGTAGGCTTCTAGACTCGACCGGTCCTTCCATATTCAGCACGTACATGCACCGAAGGGCGCTTCACATTGACACGATTCCCGTATTCATGACACGATAGTTCTCTCCTCTCCTCCTCTACTCTGTATCTCGAGTTTGTGGTGGATTGTCAGCCCTGTGAATGCCTCGCCTCACGCACTTTCCCCATCCCTGAGTGAATGCGGATAGGGATCCAGTTGTATTGCGCGACGCCCACCGACGAAATGATCGCGCTCCCAGTAGCTCGCGGGCGGCTGTGCACGGGTGTTTTTGTAGGGCATAGATCCACGCTTGCACAGACTCGTTCTTGTAATACCCGATTCTTGGCGGTCCGTTGTTGCCGTCGGTGTCGACGCAGGCTTCTGGGGTGGCGTGGCAGCTGATTGATGCCAACCGGGAGATTGGGTCCATTCAGGACGAGATCCAGAAGATTGGCACCTCGGTTGTCGGGGAAGTGGAGGGAAAGGAGATAGGCTCGCTGTGGTCCCGCAAGGAGGACTAGAATAGGATAGGATAGGAAAGTTGCGATATGGTTAGGGTTGTGGTTGTTTGTGCGACCTCACAACATCGTCAACGCATGGTTGAAGATACAGCAGTAGCCGGGGGAGGGGTCACGGCTTGCACGGAACGTTGTAAGATGATCATGGCTGGACAAACTTAATCATGAATTATTAGTCGCGGTTGACGCGGTGTAACTTTTGGTAGAGGAAATCCTCCTTACCAAGCGACACCTGCAATAGTGCTTCCGTTGTGTGTTCCAGGCGGGACTCACGATCCCCGAAGAATGAGTGTTGTACTGCTGCATCATGCAGGCGACAGGCCAACGATTAGCCGTGTACCATTGGTATTGCTCCTCGGTGTTGCTGAGCGCGGATGCCCGTCCGTGCATGAAGTACGCTTTGTAAAACGCCTATGAAACCTTACATGATTGTGTTACACCTACCTTGAGCACGCCCAGCATACCAAACGTGCGCTTCGAATGAAAACATGCTGTGCGGGCATGCTTCAGATCCGCGTACACTTCCGTATTTCCACTAAAAAACACATAGGTCTACATGCATAATTGAAATGTACAGCAGTATATAATATATATCTGGTATCTGGACGTCTCTCGCGAACGATCCCCACTCAGCAGGTACAGACTTGTGAACCACAATTTTTTTCGGTAGATACCTCAACCTCCTGACAGATTGATTTTCTCTGTTGGGTGGTGTGGCAAAACCGCCAGGATCATCCGTCCGTTAGCCAAACACCCAACGAAAGCGACCCTGCCTGCCTGCCAAACAATACTGTAACAAAGAGCTATTGTATAGTATCTCTGTCTGTTAGGTCGGCATATTTTATGAACAGACTTACTTGCAGTGAACAGACTTGCAGAGCGGGCAGGCAGCGGTATCATGGTCTATCATGTTATCATCGCCCGTGCGTGGTATGCATGTTGCATGCATGCATAGCACGCACACCGTAGGTTGCATAAGATATCGCAACCGCCGATTTTCGAAACTCGATTACTCGGCAGGAAAAGCAGTGACGGTGCCGAAAATGGGGCGGCGTTGGGACCGTCTCGTCGAGACCTTTCCGACAGCGTATCCTTTGATTTCAGTATCCTCTCCGTCGTGGAGTAATGGAGCTTTGAAAATCGTGTGGTGTCTTATGTATGCAAGTGACCTATCATAAGCTACATACCTTTGAAGCACACACACCGCATACAACCACGTATGACCCCCCCCCCCCCCCCCCACCGCGGAACGTATATCTACAGCAGAAGGGCCCCTGCCCTTGTCGCCGCTGGGATGCGATGTATATGCGGGGCGTATCTGTCCAAGACAGATAGGGGTATGCAATGGAGAAGTCTAAGCTCGAGGTGATCCAGGATGACATTCTGGCCGTAAAGCACGCTTTGGCGAACAACATCGCGTATGAAGGTCTCCAAGGTGATCAACTCAAAACGGTGCTATCGACCCTCTTCAGCCAGAGAGCGCAACAAACGACAGAGGCGGCTACCGCACCTACCAGCGGTGGTAGTGGCGGTGGCGAAACTGCAAGCTTCGCCGCTGCTGGTGGTCCCCAAGGCAATGGCCCTACCAACATGTCACGAGTTCCTGTCAACGGTTCTCGGGCGAAGGCTGTGTCAGCCAAGAAGAGCTCGAAGAAGCCCGCCAACATTACAACACCGGCCACCACAAGCGAGCCAGCTAATGGCAGCACGCCGGCAGCGGCCAGCAGAGACACTCAGCAGACGAAAGAGGTAGCAGACGAAGAAACCGCCCCCGCGAAGCAGGCCCCGCCGCCGAAGAGCAAGTCACCCAAGCGGCAGCATAACCCCGCTCCGCGGCCTGCGCAGGGGAAGAAGCAGGCCAGTACCGCGGAGAAGCCGGTGGCGAAGAAGAGGAAGACGAGCTTCGGCGTCGTCTTGCGTGAGCTTCGGAAGAGTGTCAAGGTCGGAGATTTCGTGTCTGTCTTGGGGGACGTGTCGCTGAGAGGCACCTGGGAGAAGGTGTGGGTCAAGGGCGAGGTCGTGCGCGAGGTGAGCAAGCGGCACCAGTCTTTACCCTGGTGCTAACCTGGTGCTTTTCTCATGATGATGTATAACATGTATTGTCGATCGTAGGGGAGTAAAAGCAGCAAATATTATGGTGTAGAGCAGAGGTGGAGGTGCGGGAGAACTGCTCTCAGTCCGCTTGGCTATTTAGTCGTAGTCGGCCTCCGTATCATATGCGTTCGTGACACGTGGTACCAGCGCACCAGCCTGTGTGGGTACATACTTTGTAGTTGATAGGTGGCCAACAAGTGGCTGAAGTGCATAACCAAAAACGAATTGACTCATTATCCCCAGTATTCCACTTTGGTCATGTACTGCTGTACTGCTGTAGACGAAGTGTGAACGATTTGTGTTTGAATTTTACGGAGAGACTATATACCCATCTACATACCCATCTACCCCCACTCCCGGACTAACGTACATGTTAAGCTACTTTTTATGCGTATCATACAATATATAAAAGTTTCAGAGCTTCGAAACACTCTGTTATAAGCAGTCGATGGTTGATCGCAAGAGTTTTATGTCCCCCCACGGCGTTGGTGCTGGACGAGCGGCGCTTTTCTGTTCCCTCTTCGAAGCACAAGCGAGAGAAAGAAACGCCAAGCGAGAGGGCGTACGACACTCAGCACTCACCAACACGTCATCTCCTTGGCAAGCAGTCTTTCACTACACGAATTTCTGGCCACCGGTGTTCCTCTCACAGCATTCCTTAAGGCACACAGACACGAAACAGGGAACAGGATATTGCGAGTTCCTGTTTGTTTAGAGTTGAGAGAAGCCCTACGACTGACGACTGACTGAGCGTCTGTTTTGATATTGCATTGACTCGTCACGTTCACCACGGCGGTTCCTCGTACTGTAACATGACCACTCGACTTGGACGTTTGTGCGTCGGAAGAGTCACGTCGCATCGTGTGCTGGTTACCGGGTACCACGATGCGCCACAAAAGCAATCCGCTCCTCGTGAACGAGTTCTCCAAAGACACTGCTGTAGAGCAGGAGAGTTTCTTGAAACGCTTGAGATGGGAGGGAGCATCAGCAACTGCGAATATAGATAAAGATACACGAGCAAGTGCGTAATCTCGCGATTCGTTTTTCTGTTGGCCCTTGGGCTCTTTCTCAACTCGCAGTGCGATGCTTGTCTCTCTCTGCTTCCACCCAATCATTTCCTTTCTATTTCGTGTTTCGCATTCATCACGATCCGCAACCAGCTACCGTACGCACAAGATGCATGAAACGTGTTTCCTCCCTCCCACTCCAACTGCGGTTACGGTCTCGTCTCCTCAGAAAGACGGCAGAGCCGTTGGCCACAAGCAGCACACCGAGAGCTATCAAGCAGCAGTTGGCTTGGTTTGTCGACAAGTGTACGTTTCTATCCTACCATGAGCGACGACTACGAACTTTTAAACCAACGGTACGTCACTGCTATCAGCAACACACAATCGCCATTATTGTTGCCCGGCATGATGTTTGAATTCTAACACATTAGGATCTTTGTCTATCCCCCCAATCAACTGCCTCCGTCGGGCAGATGAACCGCAGCGGGATCTTCCAAATCGCGTTCGATCATGACCGGCAAGGCCAGAGGAGCGCCGTGAAGACGGAGCCAGGTAGCAACGGGGAGGACGAGAGGTGGGTCCACGAGCAGAGGCTGTCGATCGAGCACCCGGACTTCTTCTGCGGCCAGGGAGACTCACCGCCGATCGGCATCGACAACTTGCGCCCGAAGGGAGCGTGGTACCTTCACCAGGGGCAGGGGATATCGCCGCCCGACATGTGCAGTCGTACACCCCATTTAAGCAATGGTAGCGACAGCGGAGGTCACAGCAGCAGCAGCAGCAGCAGCCCGGCCACGGCTACGGCTACGGCTGCAGCGACAGCGCCGGTTCCGGATCCCGTTGCGTGGAATCAATCCTCGCTCGGCTCGGACAGCGTACATGGCGCCAACAGTGAGGCGGCTGCAGCGGGGCAAAGCGACCCTGCCGTAACTCCAGCAAGTGGCTTCCTTGACCTTTGATCGCCGCTCGCGTTTCACGGTCACTTGTCGTGCTCGTCCGTTCGAGACTTCGGAGTTACAGTGGCTGTCACCTTTTTGATGGGCTGTTGCGGTTGTAGGTCTTGAAGCCCTGAGTTACCATCAAGGTTAGGCGAACCACATCAAACATCCATGGCGTTTGTCTATTTCCGCTGTAACCGTGGGTGTTGCTGTTGTTACGCTTGCGAACCTTAACCGTTCGTTGAGTGTTAGAACTTTATTAGTTTTTTTTAATAATGAGACAACCGACGTTGATCAAACCGCAGTTGCCCGGTTGCCAACGCCGCGTTGAATTTTTCCCTCGTACTGGAGCGTATTACACTTGGAACGGGTTCATGGGTGCTCTGCCGGGGTTGTAGTGCAGAACAGATTGTGTACATATGCATAGGTTCAAAACTTGGTGGCATTTCGCGCGTAGTTGTTATCAGTTGTTGGCCAAGGTGTGAAAGTGTGCCGTAAGTGCGAGACGTTCAGGTCGACTGGAAGCAGTGGCAGGACCTCAATGGCACAGTCCTCGACACGTATATGGACCGACCCCCCTCATGTGGATATTAAGTGCGGGTATTGTCACCTCGTGTACGTGTTCGTTTTTGTCCTTAGACGGCTGTGTGATAGCAAATCGGTCATGCCGCTTCCAGCGCTGAGAATGAACACCACGCGTTCTACATGTTAGAGAAGCGAAAAAATGTCTGAATTGACCCTCTGCTGGTAGGCATACTCTACCCCCAGCCTTGGCACTCGGTCCATTGGGGCTACCCTACCGCAAGACCGGGAACGGCCGGGAGATTCCAAGCCCAACCTGTTGAATGGGGGTCTAACCATCGAACAGCGTACAACAATAGCGCATCGATCGCAACGCATGTGAAGTAGGGCTGAGGTCCCCCATTCCCCCCCGCGCGCACATGCATAGTCTAGCTCCCACGCCTTGAACAATGCTACAACCACTGCTGTACCAACGCGCAGTCGGTCTTTCTCAATGTACGTCACGTCGACCGCGCTAAGCAGCTGCCTGGCGACGATACAAGAGTCTTATCTCGAGGCACTGGACAAACCGCGCCCGTCAAGCCCAACCTCGCGCGCGGTGTTCACCTGGAAGCTCTCTATCTATCAATGATGCCGAACTGACCAGAAAACCTTGAGCTATTGCACAGCCACACCACTTGCTGGGGCAACGCCTCCTGCCAGCCCTTGACCTTATGTGGCTAGATCGCCTGCCCAGCTGTCTGTTCCGCGACGGCTGCAGCAGCACCACACTCATCGGCTGCTGCCGTGACATCCGGACTTGCGCCATCCAGCACCGGGGCAGACTGATCACCAAGGTCCTCATCTTTCTCCCTCGGGGCGATGTTAGTGTACCTTCTCCGGGGCCACGCTTTTGGCTTCCCCGATCGAAGCAAGGCTAGAGGCAAGTTATACGGATTGAACATTGGGTGAGTGAACGGCGTGAATCCCAAGCATGCCGGGTATTGAGACGATGCTAGACCGGGCGCGCCCATGTGGATGGTAGATGGAGTGGTTCCAGCTGCTGCTGCTGCCGCCGCCGCCACGGCCGCGGCCGCCGCCAATGGAACTCCCTCTGGTGGCCTTGATCTGTACTGCCCAGGAAACGGAACGCCGAGGGGTTCCGGGTTTGACAACGGGGCCGCAGCAGCTCCAGACCTCGGCTCGTTGCTGAGATACAGGCCGCGCAAGATATCCATCAAGCCCGTCTTTGTGAAGGGTTTTCGCAAGACCGCGCTCAGGCCGTGCAATCCGGCGTCGGCTGTGTCGAAGTCGACGTCGCCAGCCACGAGCAGGATGATGCGGGCGCTCGACATGCCGGCTTCCCGAAGAAACTTGGACAGGTGCTTGCCCAAGATCGATTTGTCCGGTGCTTTCCCTTGGTTCAGCTTCTTGTGGCGGAACAGCGACTCGTTGATGAAGACCCCCCGGTATACCGACATGGTGTCTCCGCGAAGATCTGCCAGCGCCTCCACGATGTCTGTCGCCACGTCGAACACGCAAGCCCATCCGAGCGCCTGCGAAGCGGCACTCTCCAACAGTTCTGCGACATGTTTCGGGTCGGCCGCATCGGGATCGATGTACAGCATGCGCCACACGGGGACCTTTGGGGGAGAAAGCGTTGACCTTCGCACAGCAGCGCACCGCTGGGAGTCATCCTGATTTGTGTTGCAGTCCGCACCTCCCCTGGAATACAGAAACACCAGGAGAAGTCCAAACAGAGAAGCTGCTCAAGATTTCAGGACACACGAAAAGTGGTGTGTTTCAAACCAACGCACGCGGTCTTTGTAGTCAATCGTGGCTACATGCACTACCTCCGCCCGCGGCTCCCCTGCAGTTACTTGCACGTTCAATAGTACACAGACCATCATCGGCGGATCGTGCTCTGTTGCAAGCTGGCTTATGACGGGTACGGCTTCTCTTCGTCAGGTATAAACACGCACGCACCTGCTGTCCTCGTAGTCATCGACCGAGGGATAACAGCTGATGGAGTCAGCGATAACATCGTCCAGACCGATGGCCTCATCAAATATCCCTTGAAGGAAATCAGCATCCCCAACGTCATCTCCACCTCCACCCCCACCGCCGTCTTGGTCTCCAGCTGCTGCTCCTGTGCCCGTTGACATTGAGTCATTTCCCATCGCCCTGCCCCCCATCGCCAAGCTTCCATTATTCTGCGATCGAAAATTCACGTAGTTTCCTGCACCAAGAGGCCTTGGCGACAGCGTTAGGGGTTCCCTTGCCAGTCTCGCGAAGGTGCTGCCAGAGCCAGGAAACGGCGGTGGAGCGGCGGCCACGGTCTCTGTTCCTGCCGTTCCACCGGGAGGTTGCCCAGGAAGCGCGACCACACCGCTCCCTCTTTTTCCTGCCAAACTATCATGATGCACCAGGACAAATGGTAGGCCGACGGGATGACGGGACGCTGATGTCATGAGGACATGGGAAGTAGAACGATACTCCAACAGTACGTACATAGGGACGCATCACCCTACATGTAACCATCGACGGGAGATAGATGATAAACCTTTGATGAACTCTAGAGCAACAGCAACGTCATGGAATTGAAATGGTGGGGGCCATGCAATACGAAAATCGGCGGTCCTGTCGTCACGCTCTGCATGCAGGGTCGTGTTTCATACATTCGCATCTGAATACTGCTGCCTCTCTCGGGCGCCTCTACCATGCTGGTCTGCAGCCGCCGTGGGCTGTCTGTACTGCTGCTGTACTGTTGTACTACTGTCAGCAGTACTCTGTAGTACCACACCATGGGTGAGCATGGATATTCATGTGTCGAGCCTCTGCTTCTCCATCTTCATCCATTGCACAACCAATCCGCCTCACTCACCTTGCTTTCCCAAAACTCCGACGTGGCCGGGCAGACGAGCCGCTCACTACGCCACCGCCCCTTGTACGCGCCATTTGGCACCCAGCAAGGTCCGCCGGTCAATGATGTATTCAACACGACAGGATAACTGCGTCGGTCGCGGATGGATAATGTAGGCGTTATGGTCTTTGCCCAATTACACCAAACTTGACGTCGATCCTGCCGAAGACCCGTAGCGGTGAAGATGGCTGTCGCTTTGGCTGGGTGCGTATGATGGGAGTGTGATATGTCCCTCCTCCCGGCTCTGGTTGAGTTCCTCTCGGTATCCACGGCCGCGTGTGATATCAAACGAATATTTAATCGCAGTCTCCGCCGAGTATGAAAGGAAACGAAAACAAAAGATCGGATCCAGTCTGCATGCAGAAGATCCTAGGCGAAGAGACGTGTCCGCATGCGGAGAACGGCTTCTTGTGTGAAGGGTTGTACTTGCGGTTTGCGCACCGGAAGTCGGTACGTTTGCCACCGGTTCGGATATTTGACGGTTTCATTTTAATTTGAAGAAACGACGAAACCGAAAAAATACCTAGAATGGGTAGATGGGTAGTCTTTCTGAGTGTGTATTTATTATTCCTTTAAGAATGGCGCCAAACTCTCTTTGTCAACCACAGGGGGGATATCGCTGTATGTTTCTCGGGGAATCGTAGAATCAATCTAGAGGTAGGTGAGATAGTGTCCGCAACACTATGAAATCGATTGCTACCTTTATCCCTGCCTCTTCGTTATATGTATCTGGTGGCGACGAAATACGGAGTCTATAATATTATACTGCTGCTGTAGACCGCACACACTGCATCCGTTTCGAACGGAGTATTGATCATTGTCGTCTTACCTTGAATGGGTACTACTACTGTACTGGCTGCGTAACAGGTTCTCTCTTCGGTTTTATCCCTATATTTTCTGAGCTTCTTTACATCAATTTACCAAGAGCAACGAGACAACTCTGACAAAAGTTAGTATCATATGCTGTGTTAAAACCGCTGTTTTATGTAGCATTCGACCGCATACAGGGGAGAAAAGAGGAGAGAGAGAGAGAGAGAGAGAGAGAGAGAGAGAGAGAGAGAGAGAGAGAGAGGGAGAGAGAGACGGGGATGAGTTCGTTTTCTATGGCATGACCCGATCGGAAAACTGTTGGAATTGTGATAGATAGACGTCTTGATCGGAGTAGAGAGGGTTGAGACAACCTCAGATGTACGACCAACATTTGTATTGTTGTACACTTTTGACCTGAATGCACAGATGGCCGCCAAAACACATGTAGCATAACACGTGTTCGATCGAGGTGAGGGAGGGCACTTGTTTTCAGACCAACCACAATAAATGGAGTAGCTGTTGCTGGTGCATTTCGACGAACGATCTCTCGCCAACAGTGGAAACCACCTTCTTCGTAAAGGTACAATCTCCCCAACGTCTGTCGAGGACGATTCCCTCTTTTCACAATGGCGTCGACGAAGAGATATGTCAGGGTGTCTGCTTTCGATTGCAAAAAGCACGGGTGGGTGTACAAAAACACGGGTTGAAATCCCGCCGCTCACCGAAAAATTTCGTCATCACCTGATCGATATATACCTAAATCCTGGTTTTCACATAATAACCAACCATGAATTTGAAGGCAAGGATGAAAGCGAAGAAATGTGTAAATGATTTCGTTCGGGCTTCAAGATTTCTGCGCCACTGTAGGTCGCATAGTACACTTTAGGTCGCATAATACAACATGGTTGTGGTAACGGTAATATTTTGTGCACTTTATTCACCAGTCAAGAATCCAATTCGAATTTCTCCAGCATGGCAGTCAACACAGCCGCTCTAGAATGCTAGCGATAAGCGATTTGGATAAAATTGCGGGTTGATGCTCTCATGGCTGCATGGTAATTTTCCTCCATGCCCCATGCTATGCAAAAGATAGAACAGCTGGCCAAAAGTCTGAACGATGATCGACCAAATTGGAATCAGCACGTCATCAACTTGACTTCGTAAACTTACACGGACATTGGTAAGTGCAGCTCCAGCGCTTCGTCGCTCTGACAATGTCGGCCATCGCCGCGACAAAGCGGAGGTTTCGTTACGCAACTTGTACCTATTTTTGTAGCATGTCGCGATATCGAGCAACGCACAGTGTCATCGAACAGCTCTTCGTGGTGCCCCACCCTTCTCGCCAAAACCATGTAAACGTTTCCCACTCTCTTACGATCGGCATGACTTGAGCGTACCGCCACTCTCCCCACTCTATATATGCTGCAACCAAAACCAAAACCTCTCCACCACTACAAAACGCTAGCGGTCATTGGGATCCATCCCTGCGGCAACCGCCATCGCAGCTGCCACGGCATCTTCCTCTTGTCGACCTCGGCGAATCATGTTCTCCATGAAAAACTCGCCAGCCTTGTAGGACGAGCGCACCATCGGTCCGCTGGCAACGTAACTAAAGCCTAGCGCTTCCCCTTGCCGTGCGTACTGGTCGAACTTCTCCGGCGTAACGTAGTCAACAACCGCCAAGTGGTGGTCCGTTGGCCGCAGGTATTGGCCCAGCGTCAGCACGTCCACACCGGCTTCCCGGAGATCTCGCATGGTCTGGGTACAAAGAGATGACAAGGTTTGTGGGAAATTCCGGGGGTTAGAAAACGTTAAGGCAGCAAATCGCATCCAATCGTTGGCGATGCCACAGGGTTTCTTCGCATTTACTTCTTCCTGCGTCTCTGCAGAGCCTGTGGAGACTGAATTTGGAAATGCTGGAAAATGCGCTTCTTCGAACGTGAAGAAAAGCCCATCTCAACTGAACAACACCAGAAACACCCCACCTCCAATATCTCCTCCTCCGTCTCTCCAAGCCCCAGCATGAGGGAAGTCTTGGTGTACACCCCCGTAGCTTCCCCGGCAATCTTGGCCCTACGGAGCACAGACAAAGACTGGTCATAGCCCGCCCTCTTGTCGCGGACGTAGGGCTGTAACCGTCTGACCGTCTCGATGTTGTGCGCGTACACGTCCAGGCCGGACGTCGCTAGCCTCTGTGGTTAAAGGGGGGGGACGAATCCCAGAACAAGATGCGCACAAGGTGCAAGCATTCCGAACATAGTTGGATGTGATACATGCGCTCCCATGTTGGCACTCGTTCCTTACGGAATATCGTGAGCTTGAATCGTGAGGCGTGTCCTTGACGACGGCAGCTGCTGTGGAGCTAGGCACTACCAAACAAGAAAAATACAACGCCGCCGGTATAAGTACCAGCCGACGGCCAGGCTTTCCACGTCGCCAAAACATGTGAAAAAGGAGCAGATACGTGACGAGTCTAATCTACATCTGGCCAATCTTCTCTGAAACAGCCCTTCACGGAACGCGATGGCATTGGATGATTTTCCGGCTTCCGGCGACAAGCGGTGCGCATGGTATCGTGCTGTCCTCATCGCTATCTCACATCGACGGCCGCGTAGTCCCCTCTGAAGTCGCTGACCAGGCACTCTACCAGCATGTCCGACTTCGCGGTTTTGATGAGCTCAACCGTGGTAGCGAAGTGGTTAGCCCCGCCGTCCTCAAGGTCGTCACGATCTACCGAGGTCAGCACGACGTAGTTGATTCCCCATCTGGAGATGGCCTGTTGTTGATTGGTTCACGTTCCGTCCAAAAGGATGCCATGCATGAGCTGGTAAACGTACACCTGCATATGTATCGAACAATACGATGCCTGGCCATACCACGAGCACCCCCTCGACACAGCTCGCTCTGTCTGGAAAGTGTGCGCTCGACAAATCTGCCGGACAAACCAAAACTAGACTAAGCGGACAAAAACACCGACGGGAAAAAGGGGCCGAGCGCGCGAGCAACCCCCCAAAACAACACACATGGACCCAACCGCACCTCTGCCGTGTGGAATGGCTCAAACGGGTCCGGCTCCGGCGGCTTCTGCGACGTCTTAACCGCGCAAAACTTGCAACCCCTTGTGCAAGTGTCCCCCAGCAGCATGATGGTGCCCGTGCCCCCGTTCCAGCATTCCCCGATGTTGGGGCACTGGGCCTCTTCGCACACGGTGTGAAGGTTGAGCTCTTTCAGCGAGGACTTGAGCTCTTCGTACTGATTAGGAGGCAAAGGAAAGAAGGCAGGTGGGTGGTGAGCGGGCAGGCTCCAGGGTTTGTTTGTGTGAAGGTTATGCTACCAATTCTACAACTGCTTGCTGTACCTGAAGGGCGAACAAAAGCACCAGGGTTTGTTTGTGTGAAGGTTATGCTGCCAATTCTACAACTGCTTGCTGTGCCTGTAGGGCGAACTGCTTCGTTGTCTGATGCCAACCTTGTCTATTTCCAATCCCACACAAGCCAACATCCCATGTGGTAACCGCAGACCGACGGACAAGCCCCATGCGAGCGTGTTTCGATGTGGACGACACATACAAACAAGGTGGAATGGCCGTTGGGCACCCTCACATCATGGACAGCATGCATTATCCCATCAGACTCAGTACTCACAACCACGTCAGTCACAGCGGGCACAATCGCATCAGGCTCATGAAAATCGGTCTCCTTCTCATAATTCTCGAACATCGCAGACAGACTCGGAGAAGCAACCCTGTGCAAATCTTGCTCAGAAAAACAGTGACACAAACAAAACTTCTGGCACAGTAATGTCTATGTCTTCCTGTTTCCCGTCGGCTCCGATTTGGTGGAATCGAAGGTCTAAGCTTCCTACAGCTGCAACCTTCATGAGAGCCGAGTCTCCAATTTGAATAAATTGTTCATCCTGGCCCAAGTGGCGAATGTCGTACATGTGATCTATCTGGTTCGAAATCATCGCGCTCGCTCCAGAATCGGCCTGCCACTGCTCGCTACCCTTCGGATTCGGCATGTACGGTTGGCATAGAAAAGCTTTGTCTACTGTGGGACGCTTGGTGACACGAGCTACAATTAGCATTCCAGATACATCAGAGGCAGCAGGCACAATCTTATCAGGCTCAGCAGTCGCGATCACAGCATACAACAAGACGTCACACAAGGCGTATGCATTGTAGCAGTGTCGCAACTGAGAGCGTTGGCGTTCACCAAGACCGGGGGGGAAGTAGACAAGGTGTGCGATACGAACATAACCCACCGTGTAGTGTAGAATACGCAGCAAATACACAGCCAGAACTTCCATAATGAAACGGGAAAACACAGCACTACTGTCACTGCTGTACAACTGCTGTATCCATGGGTATACCGACCTTGGTATGTTTGCCCCCAGGGGCAGGCACCCTGAACCATCCCGGCCGCTGCTCTGGCATCGCCCCACCTACTCTCGGTATCACAGGTCCAGGATAACTGGTCTGCGTGGGACCATCGACCTCGGTTGTTGGCATGCTGCTGCTGCTGCTGCTGCTGCTGGCCTCTGCGACAGATCGTATGCATAGGCTGCTACCGCTACTTGGCGGCACATGGAAAGCTTTACACGAAGCAGCACATGTGATGGCCAAAGCTGCTGCCGCCGAAGGAAGATTCGACCGCATTTTCAACCCCCCCTCCTGTCACGGCTCGCACCAGCCCCTGCTAACCACCGGCCAATTTGTCTGTGTTGTGCTCTGTGGCCGGCCAAGCCAGCGACACACAAGGCTTGGAGGCGGCGCGGGAGCTCCGCCAGAGGCAAAACTCTGCAACGGCGAGGTGGCTACCATTTTGGGGGCCCCGTGGCAAGAAAAGATTCCTACTAAACAGGCCGGGATTTGAAGCTTTGAACTTCCGAAGAGTAACACTTCCGTTCAACATCAAGGATCCAATAGCCCGGGAAGGCTCGAACAGCCTGGTACGTCAGCAAGTACTCCACCTGCTGGTCCGTGTTGGCAAGGGCCGTCACATCCGACCTCCGTCCCGTGTGCGAAGCAGCTAAGTCGGACTCGTTTAGGCTTAGTGACAACCTTCCACGCCCACCCTCAGCTACGAACACGCGTGATCACGCCGTACTCAGCACGAGGCCATCCCCCAGGGATCCTGGTTACACGCCTCGCCAGCTCGACAGAGAGGGAAAGAGGGTGAGGTTCCGACCTTGGTTTTATTCCTTCCCCACGCGGCGTTGGTTCTTATAACTTGTACCAGCTTCTCTCTCCCTGGCTCCTTCTGCGGTTGGGGTGGTAGCATGGTAGCGGCTAACAAGGCCAAGGCAACCCAATCCGCAGTGCAGAGCAGGCGAGAGGCCCCCGCAACTGCCTTCAGAGACCGCTCACAGCGAGGACGGTAGATTTTTCATGGGAGAGATCACGTCATTGTTCACTGCTGTTACCTTCTTCCAGGGCAGGTCACTCCTCGTACTTGGTCTGACACAGCAGCCGCCAATCTGGCCCTCTTGTCAAAACTTCCTCCATGTGTTCGCCCGAAAAGGTTTCCGTTTTGAGGACGCCGCCATGGCTAGCTCTACAGGGGACAGCAGCAATGTTGTTGGCTCGGGTTTCGAACTGTCGGTGAGAGAGCAATCGTGTTTGGTGTTGCTGTTGCTGTTACTCTTGGCGAACGAAATTGCTCATAATTCATTCAACGCATCTCACGCGTCCTCGAAGCAGATGCACAACAAACAACACGCTGTTTTGCTGTTTCATTTTTGTTTCATGTTCGGTGTTCTGTGTCGACTATATAGGACGATGCGAAACCACGCGCCTAACAGTAACCTAGATATGATACATAACATGGCAATGGCCACGCCACATCCCCCTAGTCTTCACGCAACAGCCGTGAGACTTATGCGAGAAAGAACATGTCCTATTTTTCTTGGTTGTTGGTGAGTCGACGTGTCGACGTGTACAACAAAGTTCCCGGACTTTTTGGACACGTCGACACCGGTGTGAGGTGGCAGGCGGCAATTTTTTTCTTGCCGAAATTTTACATTTAAAACACCGAACTATACAGGCCTTAGCTGCACACGGAAGTTCACCAGCATATTTTTCTATCACAATGCTCTTGTACAGCAGTACACCCACGGGGGATACACTGTCGTGGCAGCCGTGCAGAGGGCATCGCAGTCATGTCTTGTGACAAGCGTTGCATACACTTTGTACTATGTGTGTACACGCCACGGAAACTCTTGCAGTCTTGAAAATATGTGTTGGAGAAATCTCGCAAGGGACAGTAAATAGGCATGTTTTTTCGCGGCGTGTGTTTGTCCGCCCTTGGGCCACGGGCGTCCGCTCTCTTGGCCGAGAGAGATGCAGAGAAGGTGTCTATTGTACATAGAATACCAATAGAGCTGGCGGTGTGTAGTACAACGCTCTCTCGACGGCACGGCAGTTGGGCCACCAAGTTGTCGTCGTTCCTCGTGGGGTGTCGCTAAAAATGCAAAGCGAAGAACAAGTAGTCTAGATAGTGCTGCTTGCCGGTTGTTGCCTTGGTCCTAAGCACCCGTCGTCATGACCTCTACAGCAGTACTCCGCTACACCACCTAGCATCCCCATGCTCAAGGGACAGGGGAAACAATCCGAGACGTGATGCACCTTTTGTAATAGCTGGAAAAAATACTCTCTGGTGTTGCGTTGCTTCAGCACTACTATTTAGCGCTGGTCTATTTCACCGTAGCAACAAACGCTGCAAGATAGCTCACCGAAGTTGACCCGTGCGGCAATGTGGGCTCGATTCAAACGTGCCGCCCAGGCGTAAATCGGGGAGTTGCAGTGAAACACTCCGCCCGGTGTGTCTGCATATTGTAAATTGGCGGAAAAACTGTCGATGCGCGCGGCATGGTTCAACCCCGCGCGCAGCTGACCCAGCGTTCTCGTCGCATGATGAATCAATATTTTTTATGGTAGACACCACCAAAAATATTCCTACCGAATTTTTGTCAAATGTTGTTGTTTGTCGCCGACCCTACGCCGGTTCCTGCGTCGCTTCTCTTGCGTTGTTGTTGTTGTGGTTGTCTTGTCGTGTGTTCACATTAAGAGCCGAATCCTCTGCTCTGTGCCTTGAAGCATGCGTGCTGGTCCAACTGACACATGGCACGAATGAAAAACAACTCAGCACAGCACAGATGTGGCTCACCGTCATAAGCCGTGGCTGCATGTCTCCCACAAGAGTAACGTACGCCCCCCCCCCCCCCCCCCCCCC
>FN649733.1:49146-60977 GCA_000310025.1 Ectocarpus siliculosus | reverse complement strand
AAAATGGGGGGTGTAGAGTTAAACCTCTCGCGGGGGTTTTTTGATTTTTTAAATTTGGGGAAAAAAGTGGGATGGGGGGGGGGTGGTTTAAACCCGGGGGGATTGTGCCCAGGGTTTTTGTGGGAGATAAAAAAAATTTTTTTTTTGGGGGGACACCAAAAAAAATTTTTTTCCTAATTTTTTTAAAAATTTTGTTTTTTTTGCGGGCCCTTTCGGGGGTTGTTGTGTGTTTTTTTTGAGGTTGTGGTTTTGGGGTTTTTTTTTGGGGTGTTAAATAATAAAGGCGAAATTTTTTTTTTTGGCTTTGAGACAGTAGTGGAGGTGGAAATTGCCATGGGGGCCAATGAAAAAAAACATTTGACCGGAAGAGTGGGGGTTTCGATTAAAAAGCGGGGGGTGGGTTTTTCCCAAAAAATAAAGTTTGCCCCCCCCCCCCCCCCCCCCCCCTCTCTTTCTCCCGTGCATCCGTGCATCACGCATCACAGGTACTGCTGTATTGTTGTGCAACGAATTACTATCCAACACCCAACTCTAACCCTATTCCCCCCCTCCCCCCCTCGGTCTTAGCAGCGAATTATCGAGGAGCACAGGCGCCAGGACGAGAAACGTCGCGTCAAGCGGGCGGCGAATCGCAAGTCCGCGAGCACGAGCCGCGCGCGAAAGAAGGCGTACGTGGACGACATGACCGCCAAGAACGAGCGGATGAAGCAGCACGCCCTGGTCCTGTCGATGCTACCGGACCTCGTCCTAGCCGTGTGCCGCACCGGCGAGATGACGTACGTCTCTCCGGCCTGCCAGTGGCTGCTGCTGCACTCGCCCGAGGACATGACCGGCGCCAACATCTTCGAGCTCGTCGCGCCAGAGTGCCACCCGCTGCTGCGCAAGATCATCTCGGACAACCTCTCGCGTCCGGTCAAGTCCATCGCCGGCGGGGCGGCGGGGGGCTGGTCGTCGGCTAAATCATTGCAAGGCGGGGGCTCTGCGGATGGAGACGGGGTGGGGGGGGACGCCGATGCGGTGGCTGGAGACGACGAGCCGCAATGCCGCGAGAAAAAAGGGAACCACAGGGAACGGCTCCAGCAGCGGTGTCGACAGCAGCAGTCCCAGCCGGGGGAATGCCCGGGAATTGGAAGCGGGGGCAGGGGAGGGAGCGCTCCGACGTCGTTGTCGTTGCAACGGCCGCCGAAGATGAAGATGCTCAGAATTTTCCGCGGCGATAAGACCACGGTGTGGTGCGAGAGCCGGCTGAGCGTGCGGAACGCCAAGAGGCACGACGGCAACAGCACCGCCGCCCCCGTCCCGCTGGAGATCATCCTCACCCTTCGCACCGTGGCGGAGGGCGGAAAGACGGCCGTAGCGCGCGAGTTCGCGGGCGGCCAGCTTTCCATGGCAACGGGCCCCTCCTCGGCGCCGCCGGGGGAGGCGTGTGTTGGTACGGGGGCGCCGGCGCCGGCGGATGCAGATGCAGACGATGCGGATCGAGAGGAAGACGCGGAAGAGGAGTACGTGGAGGCAGACGACGACGGGTACCAGTGCGAGGTGGAAGCGGCAGAAGAAGACAGCAACAACAGCGGCAGCGGGAAGGATTGGGGCACGAGGGGGGGGGGTGGCAAGGGAAAGCGCGCCGCTGTTACACCAAGCCCTCGGGACTCCAGCGGTGCAAGCGCCAAGCAGGGGCCCGAGGCGACCGGTGCTCCCAAGATGGCAGGGGCTGCGGAGGCGGAGGCGGAGCCGGCTGACCCCGCGGTTGGCAGGGAAGAGCGGTCGCTGTCGAAGAAACGGCAACGCGTAAGCCTCAGCAATCACATGGACGAAGAGCTCAGGGGCGGCGGCGGCGGTGGCGGTGGCGGCGCAGATAAGTCTGGCGGGGACAACTCTTCCACGGGGGGAGACACGGGAGGTTCCACCACCCACGAAGGGAGCGTCTCCTGCAGCAACGAAGCCGACTCCACCGGGGAGGGCTCAAACAACGAAGGCTCGAGCAAGTGGGGGGATGGGGATGGCCGCGGCGGCGTGAACGCGCCGGAGGGGAGGGGTTCGTATCGGGATTGCGGCAACAGCAGCGAGGACGGTGACGGCGATGTTGACGGTGCGTCCGAAGAAGGCACTTCGGCGGAAGGGACGGAGTTCGGAGACGACGTCCAGACTGCGGTTCAGAGTCTCATCTTGATGGGGGGCGACTACAACAACAAGGCGGCTCAATGACGATCACTTCTCGTCGTTCGTCCCTTCGCTGCTGCTGCTGCTGCTGCTGCTCATATTAGTTTCTAGGATAGGCCGTTTCTCGTTTGGTGAATCATTCCGTCGAGAAACGCAGGCGTGTACGTATGCACTACGGTGTCTGTTGTTGTAACCTTTTTCCAATTTCCTTGTTCTTGTCTTCGGGGTGGATGTTTTTCAGTCAGTCACCGTTTGCTTTGCTGACTAGGGCTAGGAGTGCCTGCGAAGGCTTCGTGGTGCGATATACTACGGTAGTTGTGTTTTGCAGAAGATTGCTTCCTTGTTTGCGTGTCTCCCTTTGTCCTTCGTGTGTCGTCCTGTTGGGGTTGTTGATGTAAGCAGGCAACGGCCGGGTGTGTAAGTATTGGAAGAACAATAGAGACGTTTCATTTGGGAAAAACCGTTTCAGATTACAAGCTGAGAGAGGTGGATCCCATCAAATGTAATGTAGGCGATAATCGCACCCGGGCACGAGCAGAGAGAGTTACCGAGAGGCGTCGTTTTCTTTTCATGCAAGAGTGATCCTCCTAGTGCTTCTTGCAAGCATGCTTGACCAATGTGGTTCCCAGGGACGTAGGCATGCGCGCTTCGTCGTTGATTTCATATGATGTTGTTTGTTCGTGGAAGAAGAGCACGGAAGGCATATTTTCGTAGGGTAGGCGCACCCATGGGTAAAGTCTAAAGTTGTCCATGGCGTTCCTAACCCAGCTAATACAAGTAGTTGCTTGTCCGCTTGTCCACTGACACGTGAAGAGATTTTGAGTCAACCATGCATGTTTTACCTTGTATACCAAAGTAGGTCTTGCCACAGGAAGCTGCAGATGATACAGAGCAGTAGCGACTTTGGAACTCGGCCCGCCACGGACGCATGTGTCGAGATTCGTTGGTCGCGAAGAACACTTGCGTACTGCTGTTGAGGAAGTACTTTTTTTATTGCGATGACGACGGCGGTGGCAAAATTCGTGGGCCCGCTGATATGCATAGTATAGCCCCAGCAAGTTTTTTTACAAAGTATTGGACTGTTTCATCTGCAACCTAATCTAATTTGGGCTGACGAGGAGAGGTGCTGATGGGGATTGATTGTCGTGTGTAGTATACTCGAGAGTCGAAACGAAGCTAGCGCGGAGGAAGAGGTGATGAAATGAAACAATATTTTCAGCTTTGCATAGCAAGCACACTTAAGTAACCAATTCATCACACACCAACATGGCGTCACTTGGCGTCTATCTACAGTACGTGTTGATTGTGTGCGTGTTGTGCACAGGCGCAGGGTTGGTTGTGGTACTTGATGCAAGTCACCATGTATCAATTTATCTCTATCTTGCTTGCCAGTGACGCCGTTCTACGACCGACCGTTACGACGACGCCCCTCGGGATTTCCGGTCTTTGGTTATGGCGGTGGTGACACTTATCTTGTCTCCTGCTCTTGTAGGAAAGAAAGGAGCACAAAGAAACACTTGTGTCTGCCTGTAGGCGCAACACTGGGCAATTTACTGTTCATACTTTCAACACACATCGATCGTCCTTCATCACCAAAGTGGACCACCGGACGATGTTCGTGTCTTGGAAGGAACGTCGGAATGCTTAATTTAGCTTTGTAGTCCGAAACACACTTACGACCACCGGCAAGCCCTCTCTGATTCTCTCCGCCTCAATCATATCGCCGAAACTCACGTGCACCACACTCTACACGACACTAGACAAGACGGGTTTCGTAAGACACGCTCTGAAGACCTCTCTGCGGCCAAGTGCTACCACTATGTAGAGAGCTGTACACGGGGTGAGGAACGTTTTTAGCACTTTTTTAGGCGACGACGGGTAAACAGGAGTCTTTCCCAGCGTCGCACTGAAACGCCTTCCTTGAACAATACCTGCACGTACGCAAACGACTGCCTGCAGAGAACCAGGCGCACACACACCACAACACAACACAACACACAAGGGCAAGTAGAACGTGGTTGCGCACAGATCAAAGTCCGTCCCACACGCTTATGCTGGGAGAGAGAGAGTACTCGACGACAGGAAGGGGGGAAAATGGCGGTCTGTAGTAGGTTCAGCTTCGTTGGCCCTTGACGTGATGGTCACCTTGACAAGGCATAGATACATCGAACACAAAAAAGTCAGCAACAAATTTTAAGCTTGACCGCTGCAGGCTCCTCGCACCGCGTTAGTTACATGAGGGAAGCAAGGCATGCGTGTCGTTGGCCACCCTTCCGATCGATCGATCGATCGATCCAAGATCTCCCTCCAAAACCTCAAAACTACATTCGCATGCTTCGCCCGACTGTACAAGTCAGCAACCTGTAGCATCAGCACATGAGCAGTATCCGACATACATTCATCCCCGGCGCCACCGCCCGCCAGCACAAAAAACTTGTTGTTAACGTCGACAACAGCAGGGAGGAGGGACTACTCCACTCTTCGCCCAAGCTGCTACGTATTTCTTCGCCGACTGCCTTCGGGGGGATGCCACTGTGTGGAATTGTTCCGCTTGTTGAAGAAGTAGTCCCGATTTTCTCTCTTCGAGCGTGCCACCATCCATCCATCGGGGAGAATGTAGTCGTGCGGACTCGGTGTCTGTGGAAGGACACAACAAAGTACGTATGCATACGTCAGTGGGTCATATCAAACACACCGTCTTTGTGCCTGGACTTCGCATCGTCCACGTACAGAGAACCCCCGGGAATACCGATGTCTTGCAGCGAATAGCGAACAGCGACACGTCCCGAGACCTCCAAGATAAATTATTCTCATGTTACCGAAGACGTGTCTTTCTTTTTTTTTTACCTGGGACGAAACCAAATTCTTGACATTAGTGTGGACATTAGTGTGGGTTGTGGGTGTACACGGGAAGCCTTGACTGAAGTGAGGTCTGAGGTGAGATAGGTATCGCACAGCATTACGGCAAAAACACATGAAAGAACAATGCTGGTTGTTGCCGCTAGTCAGCAGCCTGTATGCATGCATAGTCTGCCTGTACTTATCATCAACTTCGATGCGCGTGTGTGCCTTGGTACAACTACGCTTGTTCCACGTACCTTCTGTTCTTGCTCTTCCCGTTGGCGTTTTCTTGCTCTCGTCTCCTCCGCGGAACCTCTGGTACCGATAGACCCAGCCCCCGGTGCCGTACCAACGCCTCTTTCGCCGCCATTGGCGTCCCCACTATGTCCGCTCCCCCCGGCTAACCGCTGCTGCTGCTGCTGCTGCATCAGAAACCGGATGGCGAAAATTGTTCCACCAGGCAGCATGGCAATTGGGGTCAGGCTCGTCGATCAACTCGAATGTTTATGTTTCCATGACCTCCAACCTCTCCGCCTCGTACAGTATTGCGAAATCTAGTCTTGCTCTTTCGTGTCATGACATGTCTAGATTGGGACAAGGCAGGTTTTACCGTCGTCGAATAAGGAGGTACTACGGAGCGCGCAGCCGCCGGAAAGCCACGGTTTACTCGAGGTACTGGATGTAGATCGCGGGAAGCCAAGCCACAGTTGGTGCCCCTCTCAACTCTCTCGCGTACAAGACAACGCAACCCGTACAGAAAAAAAAAATGGGTGTTGTTCAGCGTGCGCACGCTGGCATCAACATAGAGTAGCTTCCGTCAACGTCCACGGGGTCTACTCTACATGTCGAATCCGGAGGCTTCACGCAGCTTCCAGTGGTCGACAACGATTACACCTCCATCCGTCTCATACCCTACATATGAACCAACCTCCAATACCACACCACACGCTTGCTTGTCCAACAACACAGCACTACCAGGCATGATGTAGTACTGAACATTGGCGCGCCTTGAGAACCACACCAAGGGCAGCAACCAACAATAATGTTGCCGTGCAGGACGGCACCTGGCCTGGCCCCTTCCTGTTTCTTAACTCACCTCGCTAGAGCCCGTCAAAGGTCTCCCTGCAGCCACACCGGCAGACGAAAACGAACCCGCACCAGAACCAGAACCCGAACCCGAACCTAGTCTCCCGCCCCTCTCTTCCCCTGCGGCGCCGTTGCCAGGGCTAGGACCCCTCGTAAACGATAACGCCGCATTGTGCGGAGTCCCGGACGCCGAAGGAAAACCGACATTAGCCCTAGACGCCGGAGACGACGTGAGTGCAAACGCCGGTGCACCCCCCACGGTACGAGTCGCGGGAGATGCTGTCGGGGTAAAGGTAGCCGGAGAAGCGGTGGGCGTGAACGTCGCCGGGGAGGCGGTGGGAGTAAACCTGGCGGCCGGCGACGTAGTCGGTGTAAACGCCGCGGCTTGAGTGTCCACCGCGTCAGCGGTGGTAGCGGTGGTAGCGGTGGTAGCTGTAGTAGCGGTAGTAGCTGGCGCCGCCGCCGCCGCCGGAGCAGACGGTGGAGGCTGTCTCGGGGGCGGCGGGCGCGGCTTGGGCGGTGCCTGTCGGGCCTGCGTAGCCGGAGACTTGGTGGGAGCAAAGCTTGGCCCTGCTGTGGATGCAGCTGGTCCTTTTGATGGGGGTGGCGGCGCCGTGGCTGGAGTAGAAGAAGGCGAGGGCTTCGGCGGTGGCGGTCTCGGAGGCGGCGGTCGAGGCCGGGGGGGGGTCGGCGTCTGTGGCTTCGGAGTCACCGGTGCTCGCTTCACCGGCACTGGCACTGACTCTCCTGCGCCGCTCCCGTTGCTCTCCGCGTGCGCAGGCTTGGGTGCTGCCGCTACCGCCGCTGCCGCCGCCTTGGCCGCCGCCGCCGCAGCTGCCGCCGCCGCCGCTGCTACCGCTGCCGCTACCGCCGCCGATGGGGCTGGGATGCCAGCGATAGCGATAGCTTGGGGCGTCTTCTCAAACGCAGCCGAACACCCGTTCGTGCCGTTGTCTGCACTTGCTGGCCGACCGTTGTCGTGACCCGACACGCTCGTACCGGTAGTGCTGGTCGAGGCGGGGGCGGGGGCGGCCGGGGCAGGGGCGGCGGGGGCAGGGGCAGTGGGGGCGGGGGCGGGCGCGGCGGCGGGAGCCGTAGCAGGGTCACCATCTGACGGTTCTATCCCCCCCTCCTCTTCCTCTTCCTCTTCCTCCTCCTCCTCCTCCTCCTCCATGGCCGACACAGGGGAAGAAGGGAATGGAGCACTTTTTTTCGACGCCGCAACCTCGCCCTGCTCCACGCCGGCTTCGTGGCGCGAGTCTTCCTCGAAGGGGGGCTCGGCGTCGTGGTACGCCGGGGAAGCGGGCGGTGAGTAATCGGGCGTGCGCGGCACCGCGAGAGCCGGAGACATGGGCGGCACCAAGTCCAGGTCCTCTCTTAGCCGCTGCTGCTGTTCCATCTCAAGGTCCCTTACGTCTTTGACGCCTGCGGCTGCCGCCGTCCCCGGTGTCGGCAGCGGCGGCACGTCCGGAGGTCGTTGGTGGCCGGTAGACCCGTTCGCCCCACCTGCGTCGCCCCGTCTGGCAGCAGCACCAGCCGCCGCGGCCGCCCCCGCCGCCGGCTGCCCCCTGTCCCTGCCCATCTTGTGCCTCCCTCGCGTGGCCACGAGCTTCGGGAGCATCTTCCGCGTGAAGCTCGACATTCGTTTCATGCCTCCCCCTCCGGTGCCGCCGCCGGGTTGGTCTGCCGTACCCCCGGAAGACGGGGAGGAGGAGGAGGAGGAGGAGGCCGCCGCATCGTTTCCTCCCCCTGCCGCAGAGGAACTACTGTCGGGGGCAGCGGAGGCGCCGGGTACCGGACTATCGGGGGCTTGGTTGTCGCCCACCTGGCGTGCGGAGCGATTGCGACGGGAGAGAGCGGGCGTGAAAGGGGGGTTGTTCGAGCGACTGCAGGGTATGTTGGCATCGGGAACGAGTGCTTGAAGAAAGAGCGTGTGAGCGATGATCGCATGGTGACGTGCAAAACTGCACACCGTGTCTTCTAAATAATACCGGCGTTTCTGAAAGTGAAGTATGCATACGGGGGTTCCACGACCGGGCCGCACAAACTCAGTCTAAACGCGACAATAAAAAGGAGACTCACGGCACGCGTTTATTGTCATGCCGCAGTATTGCCTGCCTGAAACTACTTGTATACCATATGTGTGCGCAACCTTCGGGCTCATTCGTTTCATGTCATGTGATGCCTTGTATCCAAACGTGTTCACGTTCTGCAGCAAAGCTCGCGTCAAACAATGTTCTTTCGGGTGTGATCGATACCATGGTACAGATCGCTGGTAGGCATGGGAAACACATTTACCTTTGTTCCAGCGGCGTTTTTGTCGTTCTTAGCATTTGCTGCTGCCTCGTCTTCCTCGTCCTCCATGTCCAAAACCGCAGACTCGTTCGCCGCCTGTGGTGTCGCGTGGTGTCGTGTGGTGTCGCGTGGTGTTAAAATTCACATAGCAGAGGGAGAGAGGGAGGGGCGCCGGGGGGGATTGCATACGTCACGAACGTGCACCGGCTTGCCTTGGTGTTGTAACAATGAACACACATGTAAACATTATAATAAACATTCCTTACTAGGGCAACGACTGCACCGTTAGGCGCATTAGACCTCGTCGTACATTCAGCGGTAACCTGAATCTTGCACGTGGTACTGTACTCTACGAGTATCGTTCCCTTCCCTTTGCTGCAACAGCCTTTCGATGCCAAGTACTTCATACTGGTAGACGCTAACCGGGCCGAGCAACGCAACGCAAGAAAATCGAAAAGTCTTTCATATGCCTACGTACAAAAACAACGGCACCTACATACTTCGAAGAATACAATAAATAACCCATCGCTCTACAGCGATACCAGCAATAACCAACCACAACACGAGTAAAGGCAAGGGCCGCACCTCGTCTAGCTCTAGCGGGCTGTAGTCGATGCCCAGTTTCTTCTTCTTTTTCTTGGCGAAGGGACTCTCGAACGTTGTTGCGGCCATCAGCCGCTGGAACCCCCCAGCCTGCCGCATGTGCTCGTCAGGCCCAGGTTCTCTCATTGGGTCACGGGGAAACTCCACCCTGCACGTTGATATTGCGTTGCCCCCAAGAAAAAGACGAGAACGCGCGACGAAACAACAAACAACGTGGGGGGTAGTTTCGAATGGTCGGTCACACAGAGCACAACAAGTTGAGTGTGACGTGAAATGCTGCGAAGCACGTTCCAGGTCATGAGAGAGGCGATGCGACCGTCGAAATTGAGGCAGCACGTAAAGATGACAATCAATGACTGACGAACGCTGCTGAACACCCCCCGCACTCGACGGTACAGCCGTATGTATCAAAGCCAAGGGCAGAGGGACAACACCTAGCAGCCACCCCACCCCCTTCCAGATTTTTCTGGTTCTACAGCAGTCTGCGCAGGGTCTCGCAGTCACGTACGTCGCAGTCATGATGCTTCCTCAGCCATTTCCGTAAAAAAAAACTCTTCCCAAAATCCTCGCCACTCACCCTTTCATCTTGGTCATGAAATCACTCATCTCGTGAGTGCTGCGCGCTGGGGCCAGCGACTCCGCGACGGAGGCCAGCACGGGGCTCCGCAAGACGGCCTTACCCCCCTCCCCCACAAACCCAGACACGGCACCGCTGGCAATCTCTTCGTGCTTGCGGGACGATTCTCGACGGTCCAGCAGCGGTTGGTTGCCACCCCTCCCGACGGCGCTAGTCGTGGCCCCGTCGCCGACAGCGTTGTGAGAAGAATCGGACGGCGAGATCGTGGGGCGGGGCGGGGAGAGGCGGCGCTGCCCGACGGGTCCGGCGCTAAAGAGACCGCTGACTGTCGCTCCCCCCGTACCAAAGAGCTGCGTGCGCATGATTTCCCACTGAGACAGGAGTTCACCTTGTATTGTATTATCCACAAGAGGGGGGGGGGCGTACTTTTATGTTTCGCATGCCTTAGCGGTTAGACCACGTGTCCTCGGGCGGGGGGGGGGGAGATTCGGATGTACGGTAACGAGCAGTCGTTCAGTTCTACGGCCAAACGAGCGTTCTCGAGAACTGTTCTTGGTAGGGCGGCAGAAATTAAATCCTATTGTATTGTACCAGTACGGCCAAACGACGAGCGCTTTTGACGATTGTCCTTTGTAGAGCAGCATACTGTACTCTACTGTACTGTGCTGTACTGTACTTTACTGTACTGCCAAACCGATCATAGCGCTATCGAAGGCGAAAAGTAGATGTAGAGGGTAGAGGCCATCGAGACATTCTTCTTCCGGTCCATCGAGCCACAAGCCACAGAACCTCATCGGCGCAAGGTGGTGCCTGGCTATCACGCTCGTGCTGCTCACCTCTGCCAAGCAAGCGTGTGTCGTGTGTGTAGGTCTGAATTCTAAGTAGAAAAGTATGCTTGTAATCAAAGAACGACAATAATACCAGTTCGAGATATAACCACAGCAGTAGTCGAAGAGGATGGGTTGATGTCTTATTTAGCAGCATCATGGTCTCGCCGATACTGTGCGGCACGTATGGTACCGTCTAGATTAGCACATGCACTATGCATACAGTAGCAGCAACATGGTATCATGTGATCTCGTCTCACCGACAGGGACTTGGAAGGCGTTCGAGTACAAAGCGCTCTTTGAAGAAGAAAGGGCCCCCGCAGACTGGCCGTTGTCCTGCTGTTGCTGTTGCCGCTGGTCCGGGTCCTGTTGCCGCGCATAATAGTAGAGGTTGACGTTGGAGGTGGTAATGATATCGGCAAATAAATACATGTCCAACTGTCGATGTCGTTTGTCAGAGCTTTTGATTACGTCACGACAGCAGCTGTACCGCAAGAAAAGCGTTGTAGCTATTGCAGTAGCTGAGAAATGAACGACCCTCAAACGATTTTCTTAGGAAAACGCTATCCACCCACCCCGCACTCCGACATGTCTACCTACTCACAGGCATGACCAATGACCAATGGCAGCCTGCACGCTGCTATGCATACGCCACAAAGTCAGGCAACACAACGGGTGCGGCCCCAACCAGATGACGGATACTACTATTACTGCTACTGCTACACCTCGAAGGATCATACCCTTTCGACATCGAGAGTTGGTTCAAGACAATAATGCCGCAGGTCGCTACCACATCCCCTGGGGAGATCTTCAAACGCTCGACTATTCCACGACGAAGAGGCCACAAAAGCCAACTGGAACTTTCTCGGAAAATTCTCAGCGGAAGAATGCTGCAGGTCGCTACCACACCCCCTGGGCCGATCTTCAAACGCTCGACTACTCCGCGACCAAGAGGCCACAAAAGCCAACTGGAACCTTCTCGGAAAATTCTCAGCGGCGGGACGGTCTGTCTCAACGCCTCCCGCCATTTTCGGCGCCGTCACTGCTGTTGTCGCAGACTAACATAATAGTAGTCGAGATTTGACGATCGGTCCTGGGTGTGCGGTATCTCCGACTATACCACAACCTACACTGCGGCAGCCGAGTAGCCCCATCAAGACTAACCTTCGCACGACCAGCCCTCTCGATGCGATCGGCCCGCTCCACCTGCCGGCCGGCGAGCTCCTTGAGGCTGTTGAGCTTCTCCGTGACCTTTCGGTGCAGCACTCCTCCCCCGCTTTGTAACCCTTCGCCGGGAATTAGCGCTTGAACCCCAAACGGCTGGTGACACCAGTAGTGTGGTCCGGTATGTTTCGCGACGAGGGGTGCAGGAAGGGATCAAGACGGCGTGCGTTCGGATTAAGCTAAGCGGTCGGGGGGGGGGGGGGGGGGGGGGGGGGGGG
>FN649733.1:26991-43683 GCA_000310025.1 Ectocarpus siliculosus | reverse complement strand
CTGTGCCAACGGAGGACCTCCCCCCCCCCCCCCCCCTCCTTTCATGCACACCACGACGCCTCCACCCCTCGCCCAGGTAACCTTTTACCTTCTTGTGCACGTTTCCGAGCAGATCGTTGACGTGACTAGCCAGGGTCTTGTGCTTTGGACCATCCTCCGCGTCCCAGGTCGCTAGGCACCCGCCAGTCTCTTCGCACACGCTCTGACACGTAATACGTGATAAGGAATGGTACGTGGTAAGTGATAAAGAATGGTACGTGACAGGTGACATGGTACGTAATACGTGATATGTGGCGCCGCATACGTGATACGTGCCTTATAAGTGATACCACGTGGTATGTGATACGCGATACGTGCTACTTCGAAGCACGTGATACGTGATGCCTGATCAGTGATAGGTGATAAGTATGCGATAAGTGATGCGGGCAGCAGGGAGGCGTGTTCGTGAGCTTAGATGATGGGTGTTGTTATAATAGACCCGGGTCCGCAAGTGTCCCCGAGATTGTGTTTTGGAATGTTTGTTCTGGGGGCGACATAGGCAGGGGTACAGGGTAGAACAACGGCAGTGAGCAAGGGCTAGCTTGACGGTGTGAATGGGTGTACCCGTCGATCATAAATACCAGGTATGCAATATGCCGATGGAAGTGCAAAACGGGGCCGGCCGGCCCTTAGGAGTGCTGCCATGTGCCACTCAATTTCACCGGCACCCTACTCAGTGGGCGCCATTGGCACCACTCAGATACACACACAATAATTATCCCATGTGCGTCGCGCGGTTTCACGGGTATTTTACTGTTAATATAGGGGGCACCGGGCAATACGTCACCGGCACGGCTGACGCCCCCCCCGCTGTACTGATGCTTGTCGTGCTTGTAATCACCGCTTAACTAGACGGCAGATAGTGGTCATGACATCGTTGGGTCATTCGGCGATGGCACCTCGCTAGAAAAGCGACAAAAGCGATTGATAGACTTGCTGGTGGTGTATTGGTGTGCTCGTATGACGCCTCGAGCCCTGCAGTCAAACGGACGCCAGACAAGACAGAAAGACGAGCAGCTAGACTTTTGCACAGAGCGACACACAAAAGAGCCTGCGATCCAAAAGTCGTGCACGATGGCGCTATTGAAATCGGGACAGACGACAAGGTGCAGCCGCAAGTCTTTCAAAGCCAGTCCTTCGACTCACGAGAGAGCCTGGGCCCAAGGCGTCGCTTCTCGACACAGAACAGAAAAAACTTGGAAATATAGTACAATCGTACCCTCGTCTTTGGACAACTTCACTCACCCTCAACGCCATGACCGTCTCCGCCGGCACACCCCCCCCATCCGCCCGACCAACTCCCATCCCCGTGCCCCCTTCGCCGCCCCCTCCCGCTCCCCCCAGGATGACCGTAAACAGCCGCTGGTCCCATCGGTACGGCTTCCCACAAAGCTCGCCGCCCACCGCCCCGCTTGCCCCCTGCCCGATGGCCTCCATGCTGAGCATCGAAGCAGCTGTCGGCATGCCCATGCCCATGCCCATCGCCATGCCGTTGTCCGCGGTCATACCCGCCGTGGCGTTGTTGCCATCGGTGATGAGGATCACTGCACCCGCCTCGGTGCGCCACGGGCTGCGGCCTTTGCCCCTTTGGGTATCAGGGTTGGGCGGCGGGATTTTGGCGGGGGGAAGAGAGAGAGAAGGGGTTAAAATGTTTTTACAAGGATTATCGTAGGCCTGTCGAGAGTTGTCATCCGACACAGTTGCAGAACACGGAGAAAGGGAGAATTGGAAGTGGCCACACCGACCGTGGCAGGTGATGCCACCGCTGTTCGATCCCATACTACCTGTCTGAGGAAAAGGACTGATGTGAACAATGCTTGATGCGTAATGAAGAACGGAAATGGAGAAAGATCACACGGAAAAAGGGACAAGTTTACGTGTTGCCTTTGCCCTGCCTCTTGCGTTGGATGTGAAGTATATATCGGGAAGGTCACGGCGGTGCAGGCAAAGCATGACGTCATCGCTTCCACTTGGACTGGTGCAGGTCGAGATCGACACAGCATTGGATTGGATGGTTCGGCTTCTCTTGCCTTTGTCCTCCGTTACATAAACACTGTCCGGGAGCAACTCCCCCCCCCCCCGCCCCGGCCTTCTCCACCTCGTCATAGCTGTGCACCCACCTCAATACAGCAGCACCCTCCTCAATACAGCAGCAGCAGAGACATGCTCTGCAACACTCCAAGTTTTCCGCATCTATTCCAAACCGTGATGTGTACCACGGTATTGCAGTGTTAAAACTTGCTGGTGAACACGCATGGCGTCGTGGAATATCCACTGCACCGACCCCTCCCAAGTCCACTCGCTACAGTAGCGTCTCACCAAGTGTCCACTCCCGAGCTTAGGCGATGTTGCCCCAAGAGCTCGAAAGCCTTGCCCAGTGAAGGGGCAACCGCGTTCTGTCCCCTAGGCTCCAGGTTCCTCAGCTGCTCGTGAAACCTAAGAAACACGCGCCCATCCACCCCCCGCGTAAAACGCCGAGAAAGGTTGTACACTCCCGATGGCGTGTGTGTTGAAGAACCAAGTTTGAACGACGATTGGACCAAGTATCTGGTCCTCTTGCGTACTGCTCCTGTAGGAGGCTTTCTTCTCTCGCTAGTGGATCCGGCTAGGATCGGCAACCCTAACAGCAGATGGGACAATGTTGAGGCAAAAAGCGTTTACCATAAACGTCTTCACTGTCATGATGGCTCAACTCTACGCCTGCGAGAGAGACAACCGTTCAACTGCCGCCGCCCCGCCGACATACCTCGCCAGCCTCTTCTCCGGCTTGTCGCCCCAGTCCGCCCACGACGTCTTGATGTTCGCAGGACACTCCTCAGTTGTGAGGAGGAGGCAGTTCGTCAGGAGCACGTGGTGCGCGGGCGTGTGCCTGCTCTTGACCGTGAGCTGTTCCACCATGTCCTTGGCGTGGTCGAGTAGGGACCGGCCGTCAGACGTCTTCTGGGACATGGACGCGCTCGTGTCGATCACGAAGGCGGCTACCAAGCTGGCATGCTGCTGCTGCTGCTGCTGCGACATGTTGACCTCGGGGAGGATTTTTTTCACCTAGCGTGTATCTTGCAGCACAGAAAAGTCAAGCGGCGTTACGTACGGCGCGGGTTGGTGAGCGGCGCGTTAGTAGCGTGCTGCGGCCCGTTTTTTTCGAGGAATTTCCTGCTTCGTGGTCGTGGTTTTGGCCTGCTGGTGCCGCTCGAACAACGGATATGTACAATAACACGGCAATAAAGAGACGATGTCGGGACTACAGCACCAAGGTGGACGGTGATGGGAATACCATACGAGGCGGAGAGATGGCACTATCACTCCCCCGATGTAGACCGACTTTCAAATAGCTTTCTCTGACGCTATGAATTCATTGCGAATCTATCTTAGACTCTTTTCTTCGAAATGGATTCGTTGGGTCATTTTCAGCAACAACAAAAAAACTTGATTGCCCCACAACCAAGTGGGTGCGGAAAGAGCCCGATACGTCTACGGAAAGCCCTCGGCGAGATGTTCCCTAACCACCATTGTTGGTATTGGCGCAAGCTTGGTTATGGGCGAATCGATCTTTGAAATCGGTCAAGGGAGGGTGCCATCTCTCCGACTCTTCGCGCGGAATCTACGACAAGACGACGAGAAGACGTGACCGAAAACTGCGTGCTTGTTGGCGCATTCAATTGAGGAAGAATGGCGTGTTGTGAACTGATATTATGAGCGGGCATCATACCGGGAGCACGTTCGGGCAATGCCATGCCAAAAATAGAGCAGGGATCCTGTGTACGCTGCTGTCGGCTTCTGGGCGCGCGGTGCCGAACACTCCGAGTGTATGTAGACTCCAATACTGCTGCTGCTGACATGCATGTACCGTGGACACAATTATTTGTATTGGAACGAAAAGCCAGGGGGGGAGGCTCTCCCAGTGTGCTTTGCGGGGTGAGAGGCTGTGTGTTGAGATCACATTGCAGACACGGTACTCTGTACCCGACAACACCCCTTTCCTGTGGATACGAAAACATGTGTCGGTCAAACTGCATGGTGGTCATTGATACTGAGGACTGCTGCTGTTACTTGTATAATACATTTAGACTCTCAAGTCCAAACATAACATCAGACGCCCGGCTGGTGTTTACAAACAGGACGAAAGTCATTTCCATTTTTAGCAGCGGCCGATTGTTCAGGTGTTCGTCTCAACACAAGCACCACCACCAAACTGTACTTGGAACGCACGCCCTTACTACCCCTCTTCCAAGTCCTCACCCCTGTCCACAGGAGGCCAGCACGAGCAGGTCCTATTGTCCTTTCCGCCGGCGAGCGGCCTGTGCAGCACCGAGGGGACGACAGCAGTCTCGAACTGGCTCCTGCGCTCTTCAATATCGCTCGCAGCAGGGCACGATTAACGAGCTTAACACTGACCAAGCTCTCGCAGGGATAGGTGCACACCGTGCGGGGAACGCGCAACACACACGACGTTGCCCTCGCAAGTTGATCTCTCGCGGTGTCTCGTACCGCAGGAGGGTCGGGCAAAAACTGCGCGCGCAAGGAATATGCCTCAGAATGCATTGAAACCCCGTCGGGCCTGTTCTCACCTCTCTTCCTCTCTTTTCTCTTTTGAACCACTGCTGTGCTGCTGCTGAGCGGCCCTGCTGCACAACTGCTGTGTGTGGAGTGTGGAAGAGTGGGAGAGGTCGATCAGGGTGAGGTGAGTGCGTGGGATTAGCGAGGCGCTTTGTTGTTGAGATAGCGTGAGTGGTGCGGTTTGGTGACTGTCCGTCCGCTCTTTCCACCCGCTTCTTGCCGCTTTGGTCGCCACAGGCGGGGATTTTGATTGTGCCACCACATCAACAACGCCAAGCTTGTGCTTGCTTGGCCATGACTTGCGCTCTCTTTCATCTCCTCCGATGGTGATGGAATCGTGTGCAATCGCTTGTGCGTGCTGATATTCTTGATCGACCACAACATCTATCATCCATTTACAACCAAAGAGCGTGTGCCAATCACGCAGCCCGATTGCTGTCTCAGGGTACAGTAGGTCATAACGAAGAAATCTGATCTCGAAATCACATTTCGATTTAAGAATAAAAGAGTCGGATCTACATGTGTACCCAAATCCGGACAGAAATGGCCTGTGTGTCTTAACGGGAGATCTGCCAAATGGAAACGAATCTCTGCAGTCCACCGCGAACAACCCGAGAGGGCCGCTGCTTGCCGACTGCCAGATTGCTGTTGTGACGTACTGTTGTGACGCGGCCACACCACATGGGGAGCAATCGCTCACGAGAAGCACAAACGAAACGCGTACAACATGGCCTCTGCGGTACTGACACGATGTCTATGCATGTGAGACTTTGAATCGAGCCTCGTCCGACGGAAAGCCACCAATTCGTCTGTGCATTTGAGGTTCGATAACCCACGGGAGATTGTCCCACAGACCAACACATCCCATACCACGTTTTTTTTCGGCGCCAGTCACGTGCAACAACAATGCGCAGTCACTCTCCCTTTGGGTTGGCTTTTTTGTGCTCTCTCTCTCCTCTGTGCTCGGCGGTCGATGGAGTTCGTGGGGATGGGGGTAGGTGGGCGCGCGCCGTGCATGCGAGTAGACCGTGGTCCCGCAACTTTGGTTGCGGTTCACCCAAATCGGGATCCGATTAAATCAGTTTACGTTTTTTCAAATCCCGATTTGGTTTTGGGTCGTCCTGTTTTAAGTCCTAAAGATTCGACGGGTTCCATAACATTTCAGCCAATCAACAACAGAGTTCTTTGGATCTTCCGGTCTTATAACCAACTCTGAATGTGATTTCGTGGTCTGATTTCTTCGTTAAGACCTACCCTCAGCAACTCCTGCCCGTTCGCCCCTGCTGCAGCACTCGCCGCATATCCCAATGGTCGTTTGGAAGATGACTATCTATCCCCAACGGCTTCATTTCCATATCCTCTCTGAACTATCACCTCTGCTCTGCAGAAAAACACAATCAGGTTTGCCACAACCAAGTCTCGATTGTATCGCCCCTGCACGACCCAACCACCCCATGCACACAGCAGCAGGCGTCTCTGGCAAGCCATGAGTAGCTTTTTCGGCAGCAGACGAGCTGGCAACCAGCAGTGCCGCTCCGGGCAGCAATGCAGCCATGGCAACTGCTCCTCCGCCAACGCCTCGGCCTCCTTTCCCGCCGGGGGCGCTCTCGGCCAACCCCAAGGCAGCAACGCCACCACCGTGCAACCGGGCATGGAACTGATGCCGACTTTGCAGCAGCAGCCTGGCGGGCTTGCCGGGCTGCCCGTAGGCGGCGGTGCCGGTGCCGGAGGGCTCATGGGCGTAGGCAACATCGAGGAGAGCCTGAAAGGAGCGCCGCCCGATGTATTGGCCGCAGCGGAGCGGCTCTCCTTGATTGCTCCGATGATGGCCGGGGCAGGGGCGGGCGGCGGCGGCGGCGTTATGGACATGGACGGTATGGCCAACGTTGTGAGGACGGCGCCTGGGGCGGAGAGCACGGACACCGGCGCTCTGAGTGTGAGTACAGGCGGCTTTGCGGCGGAAGTATTTTGCACGTATGTAGCGTAGTATTATCAGTGTGGTGCTTGCGTGCCAGCCGATGTTTTCATGTCTTGGCGGCATGCGTGGGTGACACAACCCGACCAAGATTGGTACTCCTATTATAATAGGAGATTACAAGTATGCATAGTTCAGGCGACGAACCGAAAACAGCAGGTGTAAATTAGCGGTGACACGCCGCCGCAGTCCTGCCGTGGAACCTTTCGCAACATTCCACAGCAGCAGGCCTTCGACGGGCTCCTTGTATTAAAGGAACGTCGGCTATGGCGGCAAGGTTGACAGTTGACAGTCTCGCGGTGCCGCAAGAAGCGCCGCGTTCGGAGATAGCGCTGTCTCCCTGGTGTGCCCTGTTCCCCAGTTGCTCTCCTGCCGTCCGCGTCTCTCCTGTTACGTTGGAATACGATCGTGCTATGCATGCATATCTACATATCATTAACACAAGCCCTCTTGCCCGACGTTGGTCGAAGCATTTCTTGGCCGAAATGTAGATGTATTCTTCGTATACATTTTGGGTCGCGCCGTCACCGCAGCAAGTTGCCTGCTGGCATCCAAGCACCAACGGCTTGCGGACGTGACAAACCTCTCCTTCGGTCGCCATTTGATTCGATTCGTCTTGGTACTGCTTACTGCTTGCACCCGCAGGAGGCAACGATTGCCAGCCAGCTGCTCGTGGCGGTGCGCACAAGGGATGTGGCCACCCTGAGACGGCTGTGCTCCAGCACGTCCGAGCACCTGCCCGCCGCTCTAAAGAGGAGGGACGGCCAGGGGCATACCCTCATGCACTGGGCGGCGAAGTCCGGGGACGTGGCGATGCTCGAGCTCTTGGCTAGTGAGTATGGGGCTGTGCTGCGGTTGGTGACAGCGCGCCTGTGTGGTGCGCATCATGTGACGAGCTTGAGGAGGAAGTGGGAGCATGACGTGTCGAGAACAAGCTTGGACAACGCAACAACTGTCTATTATAGAACTATTACTATTATACTGCTGTTGTGGCGTGCGTCGACTAGACACTTTGAGAATCCCTCTGTTGTCTGTCGCTGTTGTGTGCGTTGTTGCGCAAATGCCATACTGTGTATATCATACAGAGAGTAGAAATCCAGTCCGCCGTACTACCGAAAGATTGCTCTTAAATAGAAGCTATTGTATTCCCACACGACGAATAGTAACGCCTAACGCAGCTTAGCTTTTTATGATGACAGCATTCCCTAGACCATAGCTAAATCAACGATATTCCAATTCCAACATGGTACTTATTAATAGTTTGCTGTTTGCCCGCCCAACTTGACCCCAGCTGATGCGTCTAAACGTACAACGAACGAAGGGTGTCTTTAGACTGGCGCCAGAATAGATGCGACGAACCTATGCAATATTGCTGCGTGTGCCATTGTTGTTGCGACGATCACGGCACTACTGCTGCTGCTGTTGCAGATGCGGGGTGCCCCCCAAACGAGTTTAGCAAGGACCCCGTGGGTATGTCTCCACTTCACTGGGCGGCCACGGAGGGGAGGCTAAGAGCGTCGGCATGGCTTCTCGGGCCCGGAGGCGCGGACCCAGAAGGCCGCGATAACCAGGTATGTACCGTGGAACAGACGGTGTGCGCCGTGGAACAGAAAGTACGTACCGTGGAACAGGCGGTATGGACCGTAGAACAGACGGCAAGCTTGAGCGTTGGTGTTTGCTGTCGCTTTGGTGATGGAATTCAGCCGCTGGCATGGACAGCCTGGGCCGCGATAACCAGGCATGGTAGAACATATGACAAGCATGAGTTTTGGGTTTCTGTCTCTGGTGATGTTGTTGATGTTGAAAATCAGCCGCTGATGTGGTATGTGTATTTAGTCTTGGGCCTTCCCTTCCCTTCCTCCGCCCAACCGACGGAAGACCTGTCACGTGTGATTTGATGGTGTGACGTAATTTACTCCTGGTGGGATGAGAATCACGTAGATCTAAGTAGATCTCTCCATGCAGCTTTGTGTCTCGACGGTTTCAGGATACTGTTTCGGTGGCGCGGGTAGAATACTCCACACCGCTGTATCCGGCAAACGATGTACCACTCGTTTTCCCGATGCTGCTGTGGCAATGCGTCCCCTGTACTGTACCCCAACCCCGTCGTTTGTTTTTTGGTGGTGGTGGTGGTGATTTCATGTGTCTGGCCTGCAGGGTTGCACGGCACTCGTCATCGCGGCGCAGTACGGCTTCGTGGAGCTGGTGATATACTTGAGCAATCACGGCTGTGACCCGGCGTCCGTCGATAGCGTGGGAGACTCCGCGTTGCACTGGGCAGCCTACAAAGGTACCCCTAGTATTCTTGTGCGCCTCGCGGTCTCAACAATGGCAGCCACATCAATGTGTTTCAATGGCGGTTACAGCGCGCTGGAGTCCAGTCATGCTATGATGCAGTGTGGGTGAAAGGTGGCGTAGGGGAGGTGGGCGCAGCTGGCGTACTCGTTTCGTGGCGTAGCCCCAGTTAGTGGCGTTGGAAGTATATGGTGCCGTGTGCTCTCGGATTTGGCTTGATTTTAATGAGAGGAGCATTGTACACATTTGTTGGTGTTGTCGTCGTCACAATGCTGTCATTATCAGTACAGTAGCTGCTGTGTACATGTAACACCTCAATGGAAAGGGGCTCCAAGCGAACGCGCCTCCTTGTCAGACCTTTTTCTCGCGAATAAAAGAAGACCGCACGTTTATCATGAGTGAAGCGGGCCATCTGATATACAGTCGACGGTCCGCAATAACGGTACCCTCAATAGCGGAATGCCCTCTACAGGCGGCACCGAAATCGCTTGGCACAAGTGCATTTCTCAGTACAATCCCCATTAGGAATAACGGCACTGCCCTCTATAGCGGCACCATACCTACCAGGACCGCCGACCGTACCTAGGAAGGAGGTACAACCATTTAATGCCTGTCCTCGTTTTGATGCTGATGCACGAAGGAAGCAGGTCTCATATGAGGTTCTCAAGAGGTACTTCCACCATTTTGTTGTCTCTCCGCGTCTTGATGCTATTGATGATGCAACGTTAGGTCATGTTCAGGTGCTGTCGATGCTGGTGAAGGCCGGTCAGGACCCCGAGGGAGAGGACGTGTACGGCCAGACTCCGCTGCACCTTGCCGCTCTGAGGGGGAACCGAGATGCGGCGGAATACCTTGTCTTCGAGGTAAGGCAGGCAGTCTGCCCGTGGCGCGACCGTGCCGGCGCTATTTTTGGCGAGGAGATGACGTTGTTGGTGGCTATGGTAGCGCGCTGATGCCTTTACCCCTGGACACGGCAGGCAAGCTCGTTATCAAAGAATAGGCATAAATCGCGGGGATGTACAAGGTTATTCTTTTCATGACCTCTCCGCTCTCGGGCTCCTTTGGTTCACCGCGAGTTTTATCTACCAACAGTAACCACGAGGTATTGTACATGACAAAACAATCCTCGTAGAAGAATTGAAGGCCGCTAACTCTAAGCTTGTCCTGTTCCGTGGGCAGGCAAAGGCTAACGTGAACGCCAGAGATAAGAAGAACGAGACGCCGCTGGACCTCGCTCTCAAGAAGAAGCAGGTGTGTGGCAGCAGTGCGACACAAGGAACGGAGACATCGCTGGGTGGCGCAAAGACTCAACCCAATCGAATAGAAGCAATCAAGCATCGAATCCCATCGATGCCTAAACACAGACTGGTTTTCCATCTGTATGGTTGCTTTGTGCTACAAGTATATAGTATAGGTGCGAGGCCACTGCTGTAACGTCGAGATAGTGCTTCTGGATGGCAGGGTATCAAGGGGTAAAAAGGGCAGTTTTCTACCGGTATTCACATCTTGCCCACCTGCATTTCTCCCCCCCCCCCCTTTCTCTCTCTCTCTCTCTCTCTCTCTCTCTCTCTCGCTCTCGCTCTCGCTCCCTCTCTCTCCCTCTCTCTCTCTGGCGCCGCCGCTGCTGCTGCTGCCGCCCCGTCCCCAGTCTTCCATGGAGCTGTTCTTGCGCACCAGTGGAGCCGGGCAGTCTTGGCTAAGCCCCGCCGTGTTCCTCAAGCTTGCGCGCACTCCCACGTTGTGGAGGGCGGCGTGCGAGACGGGGGAGGGGCTGCAGGGGGCCGGTTGGCCTTTGCCTCTCAACCTCGTCTTGATGGTGAGACATAGGTCGAGTGTGAATGTTGGGCGGTCACGGTGATGGAGCCAAAAGCTATCGATCAAGGATTCCCCCCCTCCCTGCTCGAACATGCCTTCTTAAACGGGGACCGACAGAAAGTCGCTGGTCTGGTTGCCGGCGGTCGTGACGTGACGATAATGGAGTTCGACGCATCGCGAGACCCCATGTCCGAGTGCATGAGCTAGCAGCGAAACTGGCAAGGCTGGTGCAGCCGGACGGGAGCCCGCTCGAACCGCTCCCGCTCTGCACCCAATTGCCCTGGCCGCACCAAGGGGAAATGGCGATTTGGCCTGGACAGGGAAAGTAGCTTCGTCATGGGCGCGCAGAATGGCGACAAGCCGCCTTCTAACCCGATTAGAATCATGGGGTCTCGCGATGCGTCGAACTCCATTTTCGTCACGTCACGACCGCCCGCAACCAGACCAGCGACTTTCTGTCGGTCTCCGTTTACGAACGCACATTCGAGCAGGGAGGGGGGGGAATCCTTGATCGATCGCTTTTGGCTGCATCTCCCGTGACCGCCCAACAGTGCCCCTTCCAACCGCTCTCCACGAGACGACGACGCCTGTTAGTCCAGTCAAATAAATGCCATGCTTCACTTGCCGATATAGTGGAAGCATAGCAGGGGCATAGTACGAGCATGGGCGCGATGAAAAACGCTAGTCAAAACGTTGAATTGAATGTGGAATGTTAAATGTCGAATTGAATGTGCAAGGTTAAATTTTGGTAAATACGCCGCACGCTTGGTACCACTCCTGCTGCCTTGGAAGTGCTTGAGATGGCACTAGGTAGAGCCCTCTGCCGCTGTTTTGGAAGCTGCTTACCAGCACCCGTTACAGATGTGTGTGTTAATTTACGGTGAAGAATGGGCGGCGCGCGAGCCCCCCTTTGCTGAATCACTCTGAGAGCTTAGTTGCTCCGCACTCCTTACCCGTGAGGATACCGATACTCTAAAGGGAGGCTAGGCTTTTCGTAGGTCTTGTGGGATATATTGCGTTGAAAATTCCTGTCGGTAGCGACACCCTAGTTGATGAACAATCTAACTCTCAAGCTTGGTTGGAGGGGGGGGGGGGAGAAGTTTACCCCGCCCGTTCTTTATGCCAACAGCCCCTCGCGATCGCTGGGCGGAACCAAAGGTGTTGAGATCACGGGGAGAGAACCTGGCTGTTTCCCGAGCGCCTCGCTCAAGCGTGTTGTGATCCGTACGTACGAAGAGTCGTGCTGTCGTTGGTTGTCGTGCTCGGCTCCTTGTTGCGGTTACATAGCGCTCCGCGGCAGTGCAGCCTCCTTGTGTGGACATTCCACGTTACACCTGTGGTACATGTATTTCTTCGACGCAATTAACAAGAAACGGTGGCGCATTGGTTTTCAATGTGGAGACAACAGCAACAGCAACAACAACAAGAACACCATTGGCCTGAGCGTGGGCCGCTATTTTAACTGCGGTTACGAGAACAGAATGAGGCGGCTACGAGACAGCGATACTCGCCCCCAAGCTGAACTCGGCTGCCACGATCCTCACCGGCCTCGTGCAACGGTCCTACTCTCGCCGCCTCCCGGTCTCACCCTCGACGTTCTATTCCTCGTTGACCGCCCCAGGGTTTCGCGATGTGGGTGACGACGCAGCGATTCTTCGGAGAGGAGTTTCTGTCTCTGGGCCACGACATGCTGCTGCTGGTGTCCACGGTGTCGCAGCTGTTGTTGTGGCTGTCTTTCTTCCTGACGTGGGTGTCGAACCCGGGGTGAGGGGGCGCCTCGTACTGCAGTAGCGGCTTTACGGTTTAAGAGAGGGTCGGGACAGGACACTTTTTTCTATCTTGCATCCGCTTTCTCTTAACCCATGTCTCTTAAACGGCAGCCGCTACTGCTGTAGTTGGTTAATGGTGGTGCCGGCTTCTAGGAGAGGGATTTTTTTTTGCTCGGCCTGGAGGGGAGGGGGGGGGGTAACGTGCGCCGTGTGTTGTCTGCACGAATACTGTACCAAGACAACCGGGTGAAGGTGTATCTATTAATAGCAAGTGAGATCGCATGACAGGATGCATGTTGTCTTGACAGCATCGAGTTGCGGTGGATTCGGCAGAATAAACGACGGCGATTTCCACACCTCCACACCTCCTACTGTATCTCTGTTTCTGTCATGATGCACCTGGTCGTGGTCGCAATTGACTCTCACACTCTCACCGGAGGCAAGATCTCCACAGCGGGGTCGATGCCGCTGCTGCATGTCTTATAGTTGGGAACTATTTCTTTTGATGCTTGCTGGTATGCAAATTTCGTGGTAATTTACGTGATGGCTGCTGTCGGCAAGCCGCATCATTGTATCCTACGCCCCCGCAACTGACAAGCCTCCCCGCCCAAACAACTCCTGCTGCTGCATTCCTCTTGGTGTGAAACCGTCATCAGGTTCGTGGACCCGACGGACCCTAAGGTTTCGTTTGCGTTCCACCGCCGAGTACGCGTTTTGACGGGAAAGAAGGCGGACCACGACCACGACTCCGACGACGACCTTGACGTCGAAGACCCGACGTCTAGCTTGATGAGGCTCGAGAGCGGGGCCGGCTCGGTGTCGAGCTCGGCGTGCTACACGTGCGCGATCGAGAGGCCCCTGCGGTCGCGGCACTGCAGGAACTGCCGCCGGTGCGTGAGGGCCTTCGACCACCACTGCCCGTTCGTCGGGAACTGCGTGGGCGCGGGCAACTACCGGTGGTTCTTCTTGTACGTCATCTTCCTCGTGGCGAGGTGGGTGTTGTCATTCGTGCTGCTGCTGCTGCTGCTGCTGCTGCTGCTGCTGCGAGTGGTGCGGCTGCTGCTGCTGCTTGCTGCAGGGCGGTGCGGCTGTTTTATTGTTAATTTAAAGTGTGTCGGTCGCTGTCGGAGAGTGTCGTTCGCGCGAGAGGTGCCGCTGTTTTCTTGGTGGATTTATGTGCTTCGGTCAGTTTATGAGACTGTGATTTGCGCGATCGGTGTGTTAACCCTACCGCTCTCCCCTGCCTGGCGGTCGTGTGAGGTACGTCTTGGCTCTGACCCTCTATCGCTGTTTCCGCAACGCTCTTCCTTGCTCGTCAGCACCGTGTCCTACACAATCATGTGCGTGGACTGGATGTGGCACATAGGCTTGAGCTGGGCGGTGGTGGTGTCTGGATCGTACTCGTTCCTCTTCGCCGGCTTCGGGATTTTGCTCTTCATGTATCACGCGTGAGTCCGTCTCGACTTGCATGGCACCATTTCAATGGGCTGTAGCCGTCTTCGCGCACTGGGTAGCTGTAGTCTCGCCCCCGCTGATCTTGTACCAGTGATTTTTTGGGTTATTGTACAGATGCAGATGCAGTAGGAAACGATAGCCGTCTTCGCGCACTGGGTAGCTGTAGTCTCGCCCCCGCTGATCTTGTACCAGTGATTTTTTGGGTTATTGTACAGATGCAGATGCAGTAGGAAACGATAGAGATAGCTCCTGCGGCACGTACGCGTGCATCTTGAGTGGGGTGCGTGCGCGCACGTCAGGTATGAGTATTGCGAAAAAACTCATACCCTGGGTACGCTCCCCTATGTGCCCCGCCCACCCATCCCTGACCTGCTCCACATCGCTCTCAACGGTTTTGCTCTTTGTCGTTTCGCCTCGCCTCGCCTCAGCCAACTCATCAGGCAGAACCTCACCACCAGCGAGCATCACATGATGGGGCGGGTAGACTACCTCTTAGCGCCCAACTACAGCGGTCAGTACCACAACCCATTCGACCAGGGCTGCATGGCCAACTGCGTCGCTCGGTTCTCGGGCACGCACGATACGCCCCCGCCTGGCCTGGTCGCCCGGTTGAGGGCGTCTGGGGGTGGTCTAGGGGATACCAGCAGCGGTGTCATGTGACGCGACAACCTGGCTTGATGATTGATGATGATGTCACTGCTGACAGTCGGGTAGGGGCTGTACCCGTACTGCCGGAGAGCTGCCGGGCACGAGCAGTGTGTTGTGCGGGGGGGGTAGTTACCCAAGGCCCGCCCTTTGTCGTTCGTTGCGTCAGAAGACTCCTCTGGCGGGCGGTTACAAACTTTTGGCGGGGTATATTAGCGTCAAGGGGTGCCGCTTTGTTTTTGTGCGACAAAGACAAAATCCGGCAAATTCTGTACTATGTTAGTAAGTCACTCCCCTTCGTGCTGTCCGCCTGTGTGTGTATCTTGTGTGCGGGCCGGTGTACTGTATGACCGGTGCAGACGCTGTTGCGTCTTGTGGTGGGATAATGCATGAGGTTTGCCGGGCGGGCAATTTGGAGGTGCCTTTGTTTGTAGGTAATTTTAAGAGTACAGTCCAGTAGTGGTCGAGAGGTTCCTGCGCGTTGAAGCCAGCTGAGTCGTCCTAGTAGAAGACCGTCTGTCTAAGCAACGACGTGGTTTGATTTGAAAGTCATACTGCGACCATTTGTCCCCATGGGTGTTGATGGCAGACTTCAAGCCAAGCGTGTATGGGACAAGCTAGTTCTGACCCTCAAGTGCTGATTGGACGATGAATATCAGCCCGGGGTAGCCCCGGCCTCAACCGAAGCCCTTTTCCTTTTTGCCAACGGGCTCACAAAAGGAAGGGTCGTCTCAAGACATAACTCCCGAAAAGTGGGTCACTTGCAGGAACATACACGGTGCTCTGACGTCGCGGCAGTGATTGGCCGGAGGTTTTCCTTTCCTTCGGCGGCTAAACGGACACTAACCACACCAAAATATAGCGACACTGACACCACTATGTAGGTGTGGTGTGGGTGGGATGAGTGCTCCGAGATCTGAACCGATGTCCCATGCTTCACAAGGTTTGCGAAGTTACCAACTGATGATCACCTTCAACCACAGCAGTAGTTATGCGGTCAAATTTCTGTGAAGGCGACAACCATGGAGCGCACCCCACACGTTTTGCTCGCCGAATGGACAGCGAACGTTGCTCAAGCGGGGCAAGGTGGATCGAAGCCACGTCTCCTCGCTTCAAATACGTCACAGCATGTACAGCAAACCCGATCGCGGCAATGCGTCACACGACTTGAAGCACTTACCCATGGTATTATACTCGAAACAGGAGGAACCATAAAAAAAAAGTCCGAAAGGTGCACGAGCGAGTCAAAGAACATCACGGGAAACACCGCACGTCTCACGGATATTCTGCTTCGGTCTGATCCGCCAGTGGACAGGAGTGACCGAACACAGGCTTCCAGCTTCCGCAAACGAACGCTAAAACCCTTCACGTGCTGTAACCACGGCCCTTGCCCACCGCCGCATCGTTAGCTGTACCGTGTTATGTTTCCGGGTCTACTCCAAATGACAGCCGCATGGTTCTCAGGAGGGGTTTTTTTCCCGCCGGTCGGTCGGAAAGCATATGTCTATTCTAACCCCTCCTTCCGAAGGCCGGGTCTACTATAATTGAGGCAACCATCAGCAGGCTAGCAATTCCTGGCAGCCAGCATCCTCGCCTCGCTCTCTAGCTCCGCCTGCAGCTGGCCTAGACTTGTAGTGGAAACCGGCCACGCGTCTGCTCCCCAGTCGTTCTGAAGGATGAACAGGAAGGTGTTGCAGCTAGATAGGGGGCGTTGTTGGCGAGATGGGAGAGTTCAGGGTAAACGGCCGGGAGTGGAGAACGGTCCAACGGAGGCGGTGGGTGGGGCGGGGGTGGGCGCGGTGCGGTTAGATATTTTCATTGCAGCGGCACACTCGTGGGCGCTGATGGGGCAATCCTCCGCCTTACTCCGGGCGTGTCATACTTCAGTATATCATACCCACGAGTCAAGCACAACTCGTCCAACTTTGCATACCAAGAGTCACGCAATCCGGATTCGACAAACGCACGCATGGCGATCTTCTCCGCTACAGGGAGGGAGTGTTGTCCGCCCTCTCTCTCTACACTTGCGTACGCTGGTGATTCTACCAAAATACGTTTCTGAGTGGAAGCACCGACTCTTTGCAAGAGCTGGCGCCCGAGCATCCGCATCATCATCTGTGAAATTCATCGCCCGATCGGAAA
>FN649733.1:4328-26983 GCA_000310025.1 Ectocarpus siliculosus | reverse complement strand
CCCCCCCCCCCCCCCCCCCCCCTTTTCCAGTGAGAACGCCAGCCGAGAAGTCCCCTCGAACCCAGGTCCCACTCCCGAAGCAGTAAGTCTCACCAAAACCAACAATGTAGCATACAAAAAATGAAGAGTAAAAGAAGGAATTCTTGTTTCTCTCACTTGGAGGGCTTCTCCTCGACGTCCTGTCTGTGCTGCATACCCGGCCGGTAGTTGTGCATGCCCTTCTGCAGGGTCAGGTAGAAGCCTTCCGACGGAAAAACGGGCGCGCGGAAAAGAAAGGAGCGAGACTGTTAAAGCAATGCCGTTTGGCCTTGGCCAAGTTCTCGATTCTCTCTTGACATCCATACGCCATATACACCTACATAGCCGCGACAAACAGCAAAGAGTCGCCTCCATGAGCTACCCCGCCACACGTGCAGACACTAACACAAGTTGAGAGCAGCGAGCGGCGACGGGCGACGCAGGGAACTCAAAAACGGCTACACAGCATCGGAAAGCTCAATCTTGGGGGATCAGTTGGTTCTGCGGAAGAGGTGGCTAGCGTAGCGTAGCAGCCTGGCTCATCGAACACCCTCGATTCTTAGTAGCGCGCGGCTGTCCCAGGCAACGGCTCACCAGGGTGTGGTCTTGCGAATCGCGAGTTCTTCATGTTCTGGTAGCTCACGCATCCGTCGTCGTCCCACCCGGGAACGATCACTGCAAAGGACATCGGGCCCGTCGCTCTCCGCAAGAGGTGGTGCATGTGGTCCACCATGCGCTCCATCACCTCTTCCACGAACGGCGGGTTCGCCTGAGACAAGCAAGCAAGAAAAAGCAAAGCCTCAAAAGCAAAGCCTCAATACCATCACGCTACGGCGGGTACATGACATGGATGCATCCGAGTGCGCTCAGTCGGGAACAGCAAGGGTCAGCTGACAAATCCACCGTACACAACATTGATGGATTCAATTACACCAAGTCGGGAACAAAGTGTAAGTGTCTCAGAACAAATCCATCTACAGCAGGGGACCAGTTTCAATAGCTTGAATTCATTACAAAAAACGCTGGCCCAACCAAACCAATCTCGCAAAGACCTTCCCGTCTCGTCGGTCTCTTGAGATTGAGACTGCATGTAGACCCCCATCGCTTCCTACGCCTGCCGTTCACAAAGCAAATCGATGTTACCCCACCCTTCCCTCGACTACCCTGTCTTGCACCTTGCACGTGGCCACCTCAATGTACTCGTGGGCCTCCATGTTCACGGCCACACGCTCTGAAACCTTGAGCCAATACCGTCGCCTCCCCCGGCTCTAACGGTACGCCCGCATGCGCAACCAACCGCGCAAGGCATACCGCGTATTCCATTCCGTGCAACGTAGAGAAAACCGCAAATGAATCTTGACGCCACATACTGTACACACCTCGAAGGATCCCTGAAACAAGCCAGGCGTCCACAGGGAGAGGATGGGGGACAACAAGCAAGCAAGCAAAGCAAGGGTAGTGGGAGATAAGAGCGAGTTTTCAAGGTGAGAGGTACGAAGCAAGAGCAGCATGTGCATCTTCAAGGCTCTGGGCCTGAAGTAATGTCGAGCTCTATATTATCGTAAACGTCAAACGACGCTCAACGTGCCGATCATAGGACAAGACCGTGTGAAGGCAGGCGATACCAATGCAGTAATACCCACCCAGACTATGCTGGGTCAACACTTCGAGTACTCCATGATAATAGCGAAGCAGATCGCAAGGGGTCAACGTTACAATCTACAGGCAAACATGGACCAGTAGGTAAGAGTTCCAGGATAGTCGTACCTGCTGGTACTCCGACTGAAAGAAGTTGCCCTCGCTTCCGAAGAACTTATCCGTGTCGTACGCCACGGAGCAAAATCTGGCATGCATGCATGCATGCATGCGGACGGACGGACGCCCAGATCGGACCAGAATTGCGAGAGATTCAGAACAAGCGTAGTGGCGTTGTCACCAACCAGCTTTTCAGAGAACTACAGTACATCAACAGGCCGGGACTTCCTAAGACAAAGATCCAACTCTACTGACCCCTCTTGATTCTCCGAAAACGACTAGTTTGGGAACTACAACAGCAGATTGTGCCTTGCGCAGTCACCACGACATGACCAGAAATGCACCCGACTCCACACCTTGACAACGTGGCACACCATATCGAGCCGCGATTCAAACACACCTTGACAACAGGGCAACGCACATCGAAACTCGATTCGACCACACCTTGACAAGGTGCAGTTGAGAGGGCTGGCGAAGCACTCGCAGTCCACGGACACCAGGTGTCGCAGCAGCCGGAAGCCCGAGGCCGGGAAGGCCATCTGGTACCCGTCCGAAGTCGCCGACAACGTCTCGTATCTCGAGAGGACGCAGAACAAGCGCCGCAGCTGGAAGGGCAAGGTTTTGATATTGTGAGAACAGAACCTTTCAACGTTTCGATGAGCGGTTAGCGCTAACCCTGACCCTAACCCTAACCCTAACCCTAACCCTAACCCTAACCCTAAGCATACACAGAGACGGGACACGCGCCAAGCAAGAGCAAGAACGGCGCGTACAGCGACACACAACACGCGGTTTCTATGCGGGGCGGACAACATGCTCCAACGCACTGCTTGCGACCGCTGCGCGTGCCAGCACGTCGAACGTGCCTGTTCGTGTGAACAGAGAGGGCGTGACGTCATGGTTGTTGTCGTGCTCATCGGGTCAGAACCGTTTGAGCAAGGGTGTGACAAGACCAAGACCCGAACGGGTGGGGGGTCTCGCGGCGTAACCTAGCAAACCAAGTGCCCAAACAGCGGCACCGTGATGGCGACGCATACGTAAGGCGCGATTATCAAAACAGCCCGGGGCAACGTCTGCGCAGAGAGGAAGGAGAAACAAAACGAGTACCACCCATTCCATGTGGTTTTGTGGCATTCACCTTCGTGGAACCGGCAACACAGACGGGCTCGACGGACGGTGCAATACGACAAACAAGCAGCGAAAGACCGACCTGCTGCACGTGTAACACCAATTTATGGGACACCAGCTATAAAACAGAGCTTTCGCTGACGCTATGGATTCATTGCTAATCTATCTTAGACTCTTTTCTTCGATAGAGATGGATTCGTTGAGTCATACTGATGAAATAAAAACATAAGGACACTCCCCGCTTTATGGACACCATTTTCTTCAGGAGCATGGTGCCCCGCAGACTGTAAAAACACAGGGAGGGGGGTAATTTTACAAGGACACTTCCCCGATTTACGGACACCTGTCAAAAAGAAATGGCCCCAAAAGCGAGGACGACTGCATTCCCATCAATACACCAGTCTAAACACCCGCCGCTCATCGCCACGTCTTTCCCCCCAAAACCACTCACAAAGTTACGGTCCCACACCGGCGAGTCCCCCCCCACACACCGGCAGTACGCCGACCACGTCTTGTGGAGGTGCGCCCCCGTGATGGCGAAGGAAGCCTCTCGCCGCCCCGACGTCTGGCCGGCGGATGCGGGTACGTATCGGAGCCTGTAGGAGGAGTTGGGGTTGGGGCCGGGAACGCGGGCGCCCTTGCCGGTCACCGGACGCCAGCCCATGTCTCCTGCGCGGGGCAACGTGGAGATGAGATGTTGCGTTTTGTCGGTCGGTTATTGTTCTCCGTTCAGCCTGACTTTTCTCCAACTCCCAGGTTGTCCAGTGGTGCCGCACTGTGTACACTGGGTAGGCCGGCGTACGGTGCAGAGCAAGAGGACGAAGAAAGGAGAGAGAAACTCGCGACGCCGGGAGTCCTACCATATAAATATTTCACTGCGGTGCGCCAAGGGTAAAAAAAAGAAGAAAATCGCCCTAGAGTGTGCATGACCTCAACCACCCCCGACAGGTGCAGGCGGAGGTCAAGTCTGGCCAGGGTAAACTCTGTGTGACCCTTCAAGAACAAGAAGGCGCCAAGAAAACCCGTCAACGGTGGCCACACGAGCTTGGGACGCAAATAAACCAAGGCGGTCGTTCGGCACACCATGACAGACATGACAGACATGACAGAAATGACAGACATGACAGACATGACAGACATCGCCGACGGCTGTTGCAAGGACAAAGGGTAAATCGACCGAGAGCGAGAGAGAGAGATGCAACTATTAGCCAGCTCAGTCTTGTCTTTTCGGGCAAAGGGTTCGTGTCTGGTGAGAGTTATTTTTTAAATTGTTGTTGTTGTTGTTGTTGTTGTTGTTGTCTTCACATTAAAAACCGTTCCGATCTCTCTCTACCCAGTACCTTCGTATGTCCGTACTGATCCAACACTCGACGCGGTCGATTCCCGTGGTCACAGGTTAACATTCCCTAAAAAGGTACACTCAAATAAACTGGCCCCGAGGGGTCCGCAAGTCAAATTACAACAGGTCCGGTCGGTGAGTGTGCAGGTGTGTCCATAGGGGTCCGTCCCTCTCACCTTTTGGTGTCGGCACCTCCTCCTCGAGGACAACAACGTGCGATTGCAGCCCGGGGAGCTCTGCCTATCGCCGCCGGCGGGACGGTGGGCAGTGATCGCACGAGGGGGCGGCAGTGGGCGTCACGAACAAGCGGAACAACAAGTCAGCGTGAAACAGATTCTCCCTGATACAGAATGGGGAGGGAAGTGGGCGTGACAATCAAGCACAACAGCGCGACGCAGATTCTCCCTGATGCGATGGTCTCCTACGACAGCGATTGCCTATCCTCCGTGCAGCGAAACCCATCCACAAGGTGGACCGGAACCGGTTGACGGTATGCGGTCCACCGTCGTGGCACGAGGGACAACCTTTGGAAGGCGAGCAAGGGGGGAAGATCCACGCATGGGCATGCAAATTCATGCACGCAACCTGCTCTTGCTCTACAGAAGGATCCAGAACGAGGCTTAGACTCAACACAATCTCAACCAAGCGAGCCCATGACCGTTGAGAATCTGTACAAAACAGCTCATACATCACTGACGAGCTACATACCTACGGCTTAGCCTGCGTCCGAGACGACCCAAGCACAGGACAGTGCTGCACACGTTACAATCGATGAAACCCTGTCAAAGAGAAATTGAGACCGACTCTCAGACAAAAGCACGCACGGTGGCGCGACAAGCATTTCCCACCATGTCATGGACGGTTCGCACCTGCAGCATGACTTCCAGCTCGACCGACGCCGCCCTGCAAACGCTCGACAACTCTTGTAACACCCTCTTCGCCTGCGACTGGGACCTCTTGCCCTCCACCAGCTCTTTGACGAGCTTGTCATCGATCTCATTTTCGAGGCTAGGAAACACAGGATCCGGAGGCTGTGGGCGGGAAACCCCGCGGGAAAGAACAGGAGGGCAAGAGGAGCGGCTCATGGTCATAGATGGTGCAAACGTTTGCACATCACCACAAATGTTATTGCAGGCCGGGTACGACATAAAGGGAACCAGCTCAGCGTTTATTGTTCGTAAACACCTGCAACATACCGTGGTAGACAAGCGGCTACGGGAAAACACTGAACGCTACAGTAGTCGCGTCTCCGATAAAAGAGGGTGGTGTGACAAAGGCCCTCAACCCTCTTGTGTCGGATCCCCATCTCACACCGGGATAAGAGGGTACTCAACTACACTAAACTGGGTCGAGTCCGGGACAACCGACTTTGGCCCCCTTATATCGGACCCCCCCCCTTTATAGGCACATACCCCCTTATATCGGAGCCACGAGCGTACAGCAGTACCTGCCCTTTATACAGCACGAGAACAACTGACGGGCTCACCAACTTTGACGTCCGCGTCGACTCTCCGGAAGCGAGCGCCATCGTCTGCCGCATGTGCTGCACCCACAAAAACCTGGACTCGAGACAGGAGACAGGCCGCCGCCCGGAGCGCAGAGCGAGCGAGAGATAGCATTCAGCTACACAACAAGCACGAGCACGGCCCGAGGGCGTGGCGTGCTACACCAGGCCAGTGGCATCACGGGCTGTTTGATAAACCTCTCCTTGCGCGTGATGTACATGTACTAAGGCCGTCCCACGACGAGGAGCATCGGGGTCACTAGACGAAACGGGGTAAGCAGCAAGCATCTCCGGACTGCCAACACGAAAGGCCTCACAAATCAGCAGTCCAAGTAAATCTTGGTGAAATTCCTCGAAGCCACTTCCCCGAAGCCAAGAAGTTCCCCCGCACATGGCGGGTAAACATAGCAACGACCACGGGCAGGCCATCAATTCCATTACTTAAAGCAACGACGCGCGCACCTCCCAAACATGCCGCTCAAGCCCACCACCATCCCGTCCTCCCTGCAGCTGCGGCAAGTCTTGGAGTAGCCAATCATCTTCCCGTACTCCTCGTTCACGTCGGCGAACCTCTGTAGGCAGTCCTTCCTGAGCTCCTCCCTCCGGAGGGACACGGACGGCACGTCTTCCAGCAGCATGTCCGCCGCCGGGGCGATGTCCGAGGGGGACAGCAGCTCCACCCCTCCCGCGATATCCGCATCGACTTCCATGTCGTCCCCCGATGAATCCCCATCCCCATCCGCTGCTGCCCCCGCACGCGGCGGGGGCGGTGGCGGCGGCGGCGGCGGTGGCGAAGCCTCTGTTGAGGCGGCAGCGTTGGCCTTCGCCTTGGCTGCCAGGATTTTCTCCTTCCAGCTCTTCACCTTGTCGCCGCTGGGGGCCGGAACGTCGGAGGACTGCTGCTGCACGAACGGGGACTGCTGCTGTTGCCCCCCGGAGGAAGCGGCGGCGGCCGCGGACGAGGCTGAACCCGAGTTGCTTGCTGCTGCCGAGGGCGGGAGATCCCACTCCGCCCGGCCCGTGGTCGGCTGGAACCAGTACTTGCGGCCGTACCACTTGGAGGTTTTCTGCACCCATCCGGTGAACCACTCTGACTCGCCGGTGGTGGGGTTGTGTAGAAACAGAGCGCCACCACCTCTCTGCGAAGCGTGGCGTTCCCAACCTGCCCCCCCCCAAAAACGCCCCGTGGTAATAGATGGACCCACGTACATAAGCGGTGGAGAGAGGGTTTAAGACGGGAAAAGAGCCAGGCCACGCGCACCTGTCTGGGGGGCATGCGGTCCATATGTGCCGCCTGAGAGAACACAGGGCCACGTCGCTAGAAAACGTGGCTATTTCCGCACAACGCGCGCGCCTGACCTCGTTTCGGGTGGGCGGCCTATCTCTCCATGGTTTTGACCTATGCGTGCCTACGTGCCTACCGAAGTAGGTGACACAAGATACCACACCCCCTGGACCTGATTTCAAAAGCTGAAGCTCGAACACAGCAGAACTCGAAGACGAGGAGGATGAATAAATCACACGATACGTTTTCGGAAAGATATATGTAGACGAGGCGGTTCCAACGCCTCCAGGCATTTTACGGCACCATCGCTCTTTCCGCTGTGGATTAATCAAGCTTTGAAACTCGGTCTTGAGGGGGAGTGATATCTTATGTCAACCCTACGGTACTGGTTTTTGACCTCTCCCGGTCACGGGACTGTCAGAAATTATACCGCAAACGTCTTTATTTAGCGGTATGCGCTCGTAAGCTCCCTTCGCGAGACAGAGCCAAGACGAATCTGCAGCAGCTGATCTGCAGTACATCGCCAGTCACAACAATGAAGCTTTGTAGTGTTTCGAACCTTTCGTACCACAGAAGCTCATACCTGTAGGGAAGTCGATACCACTCACGACATACCAAGCCAAGAACCCTGCAAATACCGGGTGAGCGGGAACCGTGTACGGTTGACATTTGTGTACCATTTGTGCCTGAAGCCGCTTCCAGCTATGCATACCAGCCGTGAGACACGTAGAACGACTTGCGACGATTTCGACCCTGCTTTGCTGTAGGCGGCGTGAAAGGTAGCACTGCTCAGCGAACGCGCTGTCTCCTCCTCCGTGTCTACACGCACGCACCACGCCCCAGCCGCTCTATTTGGCAATTTCGAACTGGCCTCGCTGCTGCTGCTGCTGCTGCTGCTGCTGCTGCTGCTGTAGTCTGCAACACTGCACAGAAACACACACATGGTCCGGACTTAGGGCTTGCACTTCGCACCTGGGGGGTCTTGCCACATGATGTCGGGGAAGCAGGATATCTCTGCTGCACGGTGTGTGTGCGTGTCCGGCGGCAGCAGCAGCGGCGTATTGTTTCAGAATTTCAGCACAATAAGCGGCTCCGTGAATCGAGCTGGTACCCACGCCGCGCGTGCCTCTGGTCGGCCTGGGCTGCACAGCAGCAGTACCTTCCCAGCAGGCACGCTTCCCGAGTGGAGAGCAGGTGGAAGTCCCGCCACCATGGGGGTACTACCGATGTGTGCACTGCTGGCTGCAGTTGCTCCTGCTTCGTGCTTCTTGACCGGTACGAGGAGGTTGGTTCCTTCTCACGTCGCCCCCAGCGCACAGCAGCAGGAACAGCAGCAGTCCTCGCGGATCATGAGCACAACAAGCATGGCCGCTCAAGCCGTTGCCTGGCCAGATGAAGTCACCGCTCCATCGCTGGACCAGCCTGTACGAGCAAGAATACTGGCTGTCGCTCCCGATGGCGTGGCGAGCCCTTTCGAAGATCGTGGAACAGCAGTGCCCTGGTTCGAGGTGTGTGCATGAAATAACAAAACCGGCTTTCCGTGGTGCATACATGTAGTTGAGCCGCACATATATCCCAACAGGCCAACAGGTCAACCAACTGATGGATCAAGTTGCGCGCGTAGTACTGCTGTGCAGGCGATTGGTGATTTGGAGTCGGGTGCACCAGTGTAGTCCCGCAGGTGCAGAAGACTTCTGCGTTCTGCTGTCTAGGCAGCCGTATGTACCACATGCTCATGCTCGACGGGTCTCTTGGTCTCTTGGTGTCGGGACTACTTGCTTTTTCTGCTCGCGCTCGCTGTCTCTTTACGAGCGCAGTTGTTTGGCTTCGTTGGCGGCACCCGCCTGTTTACCAAGTACTTCTATGCGAAGGTTCGGATTGCGAAGCACAGCAGCTTGCAGTTTAACCGAGATGAATGCATAGCCTTGTGTCGATCCCCGAGAGAGCCATGTGGCACTTCAATACCTCGACTACTATCTACTGGTGTTGCTCCCCTAAAATACAACCGAAACCCGGCCTGACTGGTGCGGCCAGTTTGTCGAGAGGCACTGCAGTTACTGACGCGCAAATGGCGCCATCTTTTCCTGGTGGTTTTCGCGCGTTCCCCCTTCGACATCTCTCTCGCAGGTGTGGGACCACATCGCCAAGCGAGTCAAGTGGGCGGACACGGGTGTGGAAATGAAGGTGGGCGGTGGCCGTTTTTCGCATCACGAGAGAGAGAAACTGACTGTCGGCGTTGTTGGCAGTATGAGCCGGGGAACCGGCCTTCGGCACCGTTCTACCATGTGTACCAATAACCATCGATCGATTCCGCCGTGCCAAAAGCGGCATACCTTGTAGACTGCTGTCTATGTGTTTGACTGCGGCCGAGGGCCTGTGCTTCTTTTCTCGAGGCTGTTCCAGCCCAAAGCCGTGGGTAACTCCACAACAGTTCGACACCACGATGCTTTGACTAAATACCTGCCCCGTTGTATTGCACCGCACAGGTATTCCGCGAAGAATCGCTGCGCAAGGATAAAGATTCTTCGGGCGAACGGGCGCGGTTCAACGACCTCGCGGCACGCTCCGACGTGTTCGTCGGCTCCGCGATCCAAGACCCTGCCACAGCCGAGTGGATCGCCTCGGTCATCGAGAAAGCCGATATAACGACGCGCTTTTCGGCGGGCTGCCCGCCGGAGTTGGCTCGGACTTCGCTGGTCGGGAAGTTCCGTCCCGATCCGCCGGCGCCCGCCTTGGTGCGAATCCTGCCGGACTTCCTGAGGGATTTGATTGGAGGGCCGAACAGCGGCACCAAGAAGGACCGGGTGCTGTGGGACACGCTGAATAATTTCTACGAGAGGAATTCTTCAGAGGACCTGACTTTCTTGTCTCTCGTGCTCGTGGACTCGTGAGTGGTGGGATACCGTTCGTCGGTGTGCGGGCGTTTTTTGCGTTGTTGTTGCTGCTGTTTCCGGTGGTAAACTACCACCCGCACGATCATGGGATTGAAAAATAGCGAGCACCGACATGTAACCGCGAATGCAAGCCGCTGTCAAGGTAGCATGTACCTTTTCTTATCCAACCCACGTACTGTCCTATGGCGCGTCGTGCCATTTTTTTGTCTGTTCGGAAAGGCGTTCGGTGCCGTGGCAGATTCGCAAACTTCTTTTTTTCTGTTGTGACAGCAGTGAACAGAAGGCCTTCTTCTCAAAGTCCGCATCAATCTTGACGTTGGTGCTATCCTCTGACCCCTTCGGCAATATGTGACAAGCTAGGCGTGCCGTGAGCGTTCCTCATTGCCGCCAGCCACATAAATGTTAGCGCGTAGCTCATGCACGGCCACATGGGTGCAGCCTTGGCTGTCTCGCAAGCCCTCAGTTGTTCCTCAAGTTGCGTAACCCGCCGCCGCAGTTGTCAACGTGGCTCTCTCTCTCTCTCTCTCTCTCTCTCTCTCTCTCTCTCTCTCTCTCTCTCTCTCTCTCCCTCTCTCTCTCTCTCTCTCTCTCTCTCTCTCGCTCTCCCTCTCTTTCTCTGTCTGTCTGTCTGTCTGTCTATCTGTCACCGCCCCCGCGCAACAGGTACGTGACGACAGTGCCGCGCGTGACCGGCATTGGGAAGGATTCCAACCCGGACACTGTCGACTGCATGATGGAGAACTGCAAGCAGGAGGTTATCGACTGTGCCAAGGATGCCGACTGCCGAGCATGCATTTCTTGCCTGACGGCATGCCCTCCTAATGACCAAGTGAGGACCGAGGGACAGAGAGAGAGAGAGAGAGATACAGAAGGCACCAGCACTTAAGGACCTCTTGCTTTGCTTTGCCTGCGTCTCGTTTCTTAGTTCTCGGTGGGGTAAATAACGCCATCAGCTTCCAAATGGGTTTTTAGTATTGGGTTAATAACTGAGCGCCTGTCCTTTTATGGTCAAGTTCTCAAGCGTCGATTTCTTTTAACCTGAAATTTTTTACTCCCTCCCAGGTTGCTCTCAAGTGGTGGTGCATTCTGTATTTTGCATCAAGCCGGCGGTGGTTCGATTTTTTTCGGCTGCTGCTGTTTACTACCGTACCTGTCTACGCCCGCCAAACCGCACCCCGGATGCATGCATGCATTGCTGACAGACGCGTTTGTACCCCGCGCGGAAAAACTACCCGACAGGTCTGCGCCTACCGATGCATCACCTCGTACGAGACAAAGACGATGGAGATGTTCTCGCTCTGCGTGCTGCAGAAGAACAACTGCATGTGCAACTCGGCGGAGATCCCCACCCTCCCCGACCCGCCTGCGCAGGCCACCTTCCGAGGGAAACCCCTGACGCACGAGACTGCACAGGACCTCTTCATGGGGTGGCTGGGAAAGGAGGCCTACTCTTGGAAAGTGGTAAGTGGCTACTCTTGCAAAGTCGTAAGTGGCCGTTCTTGGAAAGTGGTAAGCGGCTGCTAACCCTAAAGTGGTACGTGTAAGTGGTATGTCCCTGGTGCACCGGGGACCATCTGATGGATAGTGTCGAGAATGGCTGACGGGGAGCGGGTGCTGTTGAGACGCAAGACTCACTGGAATGCCAAGCTTACGCGGCGACGGCACACACATTGGTCCTCGAGGACGTCGTGCTTGTTGATGCGTTGATTTTGTACTACTGCTGTACGCTACAGTTAGTCATCTCAGATCCCATCATGGCGGGCCTGTTCCTACAGCAGTCTCCGAAGCTTTTGAAATGATAGTCATGTGCCACAGCAGTCGTACGTCCAAGCGCTTTGTAGGACAACGCACAAGATACCATATTTCTGGTTTCTCTGCCGGCCTAAACGATCGTTTCGCCGCCGGAGTATCTCGGCAAAACACCCCGCCGTCGTCTGCTTCAAATGCTCATCTTTGTCGGCCTGATTCCTCTCTCATTGCTCATGGCAGGTCTGTGGGCAAAACCCGGCCTATGATTTCTTCCCGAGCCAACACCAGATCTTCTACCGCGGTCGCGGGGAGGGCCAGATGTGGTACGACCCGGTGTTTAAGGTGGTGACGATTAAGGGAGAGGAGGTGAGGCTTGCCGTCTCGCGAACTAAGTTTCGATGGGGGCTGTTGCCATTGATTGTATGCCCGACCGTGGTATTGGGCATGTTTTGCCTGCTAGGGAATGTGTCCATCGGTGTAAGAGGGCTGCTGTGATGGGGTAACACTTGTACAACTCGCGTATCGGTAAGAGACCACATGCAATCTTTCCTTCTTCCTGTTTTCGTTTTGAGAGCTGAAGCAGAGTACTCGTGCGAACTTATTGTTCATGCGCGGTATTTTGTTCCCAAACAGCTGCCGCAGAACCCCCCTGCGAGTTGAAGGCCTCGTGACAGCCGGATGGTGTAAAAAAATATTGTCTGGTGTGGATCTACAGTGTACAGCATGTTGTATCATGTCGCATCTTCACGGTTTTATAAGACACACCTCTATATACCACCACTCGTGACATTTGGGGCTCTCCTTTTGCAGGTTTGGCGACGACGGCATTACCGCGTCAAGCCGGCGGTAACTCCTGGAACGTTCCGATTCTCGGTGCTAGACAACGGGGTCGTCTCTAACGAGTACTGGCGAATTATCGACGTTTCGGACGACCTTTCCTGGGGTGAGCGATTGAGTCAGTCATAAGAGTGATAGCGTCATACGAGTCAGAGCGACAGAATGATAGGAGTAAGAGTCGTAGAGTGGTCTGTGGGATCGAGTCATGGGGTCAGGCATAGAGTGACTGACTGCCTGATAGAGTCATAGAGTGATTTGTGGGGTTGAGTCAAGAGTCGTAGACAATTGAGTGATAGCGTGATTTGAGTGATTACGTTTTTGAGTGATGAGTGACAGCATGATAGCGGTGCGTGCCTCTTTGTTTCTATGCCTCTGCGCTAGTGCTACCCGTATCTGATCCTGTACCATATCCTGGAAGACTGGCTGCAAACAATGGCAAACAGTTCGGTTTTCGCGCGGTGTTTCGGGAGACGGATGGGCACGTTGACCACCTACCTACACGCTGATTCGGCTTCTTTTTCTTGACCGCGTGTGCACGGCAGGCGTGTTCTACTACGCCGGTGCTGCTACGGCAGCGGGGCAGTCGTATACGGGGTCGCTACTGGTGTCACGTGACGGCGATTGGCCAGAGCAGAAAGAGATGGAGCGCGTGGAGAAAGCTTTTGACTCCTGCGGGATAAAGCTGTGGGAGTTGTTCCCGGTGGGTGTAGGGTGGGCGCCACGATGCCATTGCCGGAAGGATGCTCTCAAAATTTTGTCTTTTTCTACGGCATCTACTCGATTGAGAGTATGACCGCGTTGGCATGCGAAAGTTGTGCGCCACTCTGCGGTGTCATCACAACTTGAAAATGGCAACGACGATTGGCTTACCACGACGTGCAAGTTTCTTATTGTTTCAACTGGTCAACAGAACATGGTACTGATAGTGCATGTGTCGGAATATAAAAAAAATCGTGGCTTACCCTACAAGTCTCGCTACCTACATGTCGGTGTCCGTGTTACTCGCTGGGGTGGTTATATCCTAGAGGTTTCTGTGTAAGAAGATCATGTTTGCGCAATGGTCTGATTCGATTACTTGAGGGAACACTCATGCTCATGGGATAGGTGCGCGCTATCCTTTTTGTTGGTGAACACGAGATGTGTGATACTGATTCACGTTAATCTTGCCGATGAACTCTGCGACGACCAATGCTTGTTCCTGATTCCTGGTTGCTTCTTGCCGCTTGCTGTACCCTTTTTTGTCGCAGGTGGACAACACAAACGATGAGGGGGCGCCCCTCGGCCTACCGGACAGCTTTGCTGCCAACAACGATCGGCCAACCCTAGTGTGAAACGGATAGAACATCTCTTTGTGTCGCTTGTCTCGGCTGCCGGCCCTGCCACCGCATGAGCCAGACGTTTGTCAGCGAATACATCGCTGATAAATGCCATAGGCAGGGGTCGGGGCCGCCTTGTGCCGGCCGGTCGACTCGTAGATCCGTGGACAAGTTGAGGGTTGTCTTGTGCCTTCCTCATCCTTGTTTGGTGCATTTGTTTTCACTGCGGGAGGTGTTGGACGAACGGAACAGGAAGTGCTGTTGCGGTATCATCGGTATGTAGATCGTACGTCAGGTTCGCACTTCCACAATCGAAAGTAGTGTTGCTGTGGTGTGTCTCCCACGAGCAACGTGTCCACTTCAAGGCCTTATTCTTGGACATTGGCTGACGCATTCTCTTGAGGATAGACTACGTGTCGTTCGGTTGCCGCTTATTCTCGCTGATGATACTTTTTTCTTCCACAACTTGGTACGCTATTTTGTTGCGCCGTTTGGTGTGCAGCATGTAGGTGTGTGTTCGTCGGCTTGGTCTTACCCTGGCAGCTTGCGCGGTTTGTATATATTGTAAACTAGAACGCAGTGCAGTGCGGAACGAATCAGCCCAAGGATGGGCGCTTTTATGCTGTTCAGACTTGGCAAACAACGTTTTGACCACGTTACACAGTTTTGCGAGTAATCTGTTGTGAGTCTACAGATCCTCGCTCACTCGCATGTGTGTCTGTCCCTCGACTCCGGTACGGGAGCTCCGAGCTAGGGAACAGCGGGACCTTTGCGAAACGCTAGCTATTCGTGTGTTAAAAGCCGAAGGGCAACACAATTGTTTTTCAATCGACGACAAAACACACACAATCTTCAAAAATTGTGTTTTGGGGCCGCTACTCGCGAATCGTCGTACATACAAGTAGCTGTTGGGTGCGGGTCGATCACGGGCTGTCATTTACAGTAAGTATTTATCCTTCTCCAGCCACAGTACAGAGAAAACGATAGCCAGTCTCTTTGTAAGAACAGCAGTCTGAAGAACGTGCATGATATTGAAAAGTACAGCAGTTCACTTCTCCTTCCCCGCTCCCAAACCAACAAGGTGAACCCCGGCTGGTACACTTTACACTAAGGCGTCTTCGATTTTGTCCCTGTGTCAAAAATGGTGGTCGTGAGGCTGATGACAGCCGTTTGTGCAAGATCGATCTACAGCAGTATGTTTGTCTAGTCGCTGTCGACTTGTAATTTTTGAAAGAACAAAGTCATAGTCTAAGACCATACCAGCATTTTCGTGACTGCATGTGTAGACTACAGCAGGTACCTGGTACAGCAGTATCATTTCGAGGGATTTGGGGATCTGGGGGCTCTTTGCGGCCAACGGAAAATACAAATTTCTGTAACCGCCATAGACTATATTTTGACAGTCCCGTGCGTGCCCGTGCGTCCTTCTTCGTCGACAAAATCGCAACCTCGAAGATCAACCGACGTACCTGGGGGCATAACCAAGACACGTCATTGTGCACAGGGAAAGAGGGAAGCAAACGCTACATCTTCTCGCGAGCGCCGTTCGTTGCTCTGCTGGACTACCAAATAATATGCCTGTGGGAGAAAACAACTTCGACCGCCTCGCTAAAAGTGCTCTAAGATGGCGGCCGGAAAGTGCCGAGCGAACAGCGTGGATGCAAGTATTTTTCTCCCTCCTCACGCAAGCCAGGTATGTTTGAAGACTATGAATCTCAGCTTTAAGGCCAAGCTGGTCTGGGTGAAGTGTGCTCTCGTCCGCGCGAGTAGGACAGTAGTCTGGCTTTGTATGGTTTGTTGTGTAAATTAGAAGACTATGCGACTGTATGATCCGGCGTCACTTTGTCAGCGTCTTCACATAGAGACCACCGACAGCAGCAGCAGCAGCAGCAGCAGAAAGTTTAACGTTTTCTCAATAAAAACGATACTGCTCTTGACACTCTGTAGCGGCTAGGATACAATGAATTGTGTCATCCGGCATTGCTCGACTCTTCGGCACAAAGGAAGCAAGCGTGTCCATACCGAATACTGACCTATTTCATCAACAACAGCACGGTGGTGTGTGTTACTAATGTCATAATTTCACCAAGCCTCACCCGGACGTGTGTTTGCAGCTCGCTGGCAGCTTTCCCGTCGTATAACGTCGTTCTGGGGCTCTGGGGATTGTACAGCGTGTACACCAAGAGCCTCCAATCCACCCAAGTGTGAGTTTCTTCTTTGTGAAGGCACTTTGTGGAGCGAGGATAACAATCTAAATGTAGTGTGTTGTTTCCCGAGTTTTCAGTCGAGATATTCCATATAGTAGATGAGATGAGCAGAATGCGATGTAGTTGTACTACGCAGCCGGTGCTGAACTGCACGCAAATATACGTTCAGAATGTGTTGAGAGGTTCGTCATTGTGTAGGTCATCGGTCACACATCTATTTGTCTGTGTTATTTCCGTGGGGCTGTACGCGCTATGTGTGCTGCGGTGTGCTGTTTTCCGTATGGAAGGCTGACCGTCCACTGTGCCTAGTTTATACATATTCTGGTGCCCCATGGATCATGCTACCATTCGGTCGAGCAGATCTGCCAAAATCTCAAGAAGAAATACTTGTCAGGACTACGAAACGCAAAAAATAGACCGCGCACTACACGGTAAACTTTAGAGGTGTGGTGAATACGCATCGTGTTCTTCAAGCAACGCGTGCAACTTAGCATCAGGGTTGAGTTGTGCCAACTACGCATTCTTATCGTCGGCCTGCCGTTCTCGTCCACGTCCCGTTTCGACCGTCACAGATATCTGGGATTGCTTTGCTTCTCCATTCTGCTTGACATTATATTCTGCTCCATTTGGGGTGAGTTTTGCAATAATTGGCGTAGACGTTAAGCCAAATTGAACATGCTGGACGAGTTCAAACATATTTTGTCACTTGTTGTTCCTCCGAGCATATTGATTTTGTAGTGACTCGGACAACTCAATACACTGTTCAAAAGTTACCGGGGGCGTGCTTACTTGTACACTCGGACGTGCTAACCATCCCTGGCATGCACACAGCAAGGCTGTTTCTTGAAGGTTCATCAAGACACGTTTTTCATTTCGACGAAAGGGTTGCCCCTGACACACAGGTAGCAGCCACGCGCACCGTGCACAGCCCATTGAATTTTTTTACCATGTTGTCGTGCTAAACGACGTACGTACACGATGCATACCGGCCTCGATCGACCAATGAAGATGTCGGCATGGTGATCGTCTCTGCCTTTCGCCTTTGCCAACGCTTTATTTGCATGAATGTGTTCTCGTTCTTAGGGAGCAACGACGCCGGCATCTTCGACGGATCGACAGCATCGTTTTGCCTCGTCATGCTCATCCTCAACATGCTGGCGAAGCTAGCGGCGGTGTACTGCTTCTTGAGATTCTACAAAGAAATGGAGTCTGGAGCAATCCGCCCCCAAGAGCGTTTGGGTGCCCCCGCGAAGCAAGGAGGGCGCCAGTCGGCGGGAGGGCGTGGCGCGTACGACATGGCACCAATGTCGACTCACGAAGAGCGGGCTCCCGTTGGTTCTCCCGATGGTGAGAAAGAGGGATGTTTACGTGTAGAGGCCAGGAAGCGGCCGGAGTCGAGATGTTACTACATATGGAGCAATAGGGAGTCATAGAAGCCCGAGCAACGCCACACGAAACAACTCTAGAAAAGTGCCCGCTTACTCCTGAAGCAGCCCTAGAAGAAGTGCTCTATTCGTTCCTTTCTGCATATAGAAATTAATTTGACCGAACAAGGCCGACGGCCCATCGCTACCATGGCCAAAAACCCTATCGCACGATACAGCAGCATACACCCCCTTCCGCTCCCGAATGTGTGCTCCGTCCGGTGACTTTGAATCTTGAATATTTCCCTCGGAGTATTTTTTGAGGCCTTGCACTTGCGGAAGCGTCCACAACACTGCGTGCTACCTCCTCAAATGGTGCAGCGTCACTCGTTCATGAAGAAGATTGTCCCTTCCCCCTTTTGCGCTCTACGGAACCCTTGCAGCGAGTCTGATGAGTTCTGGCAGTGCAGCATCGTTCGCACTTTCTCCGAAGGGGAGGGCTGACTGAGATAGCGGATCGGACATGGCCCCGACGGTAGACACCAAGGAAGACCAAGGATAATTATCGCGAGGCGATGGAAATTGTGACAAGAACCATGAAAAAGGGAACGTCCGTTTCCGCCGTATTTCTCTGTCCTTCGCCCAAGGAAGGATGATGTTCGCTTTCGATGCAGCTAGTCGTAAGGATTGGTATGTACGTGATGTAAATAGAGGCTCTCGAGTAGATGCTTCGTGTGAGGAGCGCTTAGAACGTTTGCACGCCAATCGCGCGTTCGCTGTGGGTGATATAACGAGTTACGCAAACAGTTGGTGACCTGGCGATGGCTAAGGTCGGCAACTCTAACAACCCTGCGAGAGAGATAAATGCAAGCGCAGAAAGAGCCATTCAGTGCGGTTCATCGCTCTCGTGTTGAGAAATTTTGGTGACAGATGGCCCTTTACACGTGTAGTATCGATTTTCAACTTACTTTCAGAGTCTCGGTCTGCCCTAAGAAAGATCCACTTCGAAGTGTAAACAACAACAGCTACGGTACTACACGTAGGCAGCGTGCAGACATCGATTCTTGGATCATTCGCACGAGATTGTATCAGCTGTGAAGCTGTAGCGGAGCACAGTCCAAAGGCAGGAGCATGCGAGGGAATTTTTCTTGTGAGAATGATGTGATCTCGGTGGTGTGGTGGTTGTGGTGTGTGGCGTGTTACCGTGTGCATTACGGCGGTGGCCCGGCACCATGGAGTCTGTTCCTCTGTGGTGCGATATGTGGCATGAACACACACGCCTGCATCCAGTGGGCTGGCCCAAAATAGTCCGAGCCCTACACATTCAAATCTCGCTGATGTCTCTACACCTTACACTATCTATTCTACAGAATCAATCTTGGACGCGATTTCTGATTGTAGTCTACAGCTGTGGATGTTTGCTGTAGGACATACAGCAGTCTACACATTGCTACATGATGATGTAGCTCACTTGCTGCCGGAGTGTATTTACCCGGGGGCGAACAGCTAAGGGGAAATCTTTTTGAGTCTATGCAACGAGGAACCGTGCTCCTCATTGCTCCTACTGCTGTAGCCAAGGCAAGTAAATCATCCAGAGGAGGAACAAAAAGGGAGGTCGTATCTATCCATGCAACGAACATACGAGATTTGCCCGGTTCTTATGAAGAGGAGAGTCTGTCATGCAGCAATCAGTAGACCAAGACAAACATAGAACGATGAGAGGATAGGTGTTAAGTCGGTGTACCATAGACAATGCACCAAAGCCCACTCAAGACATGACATGAGGCAGCGGCTCAGGGCCCATAGGTAGGGCTAGCCGGGGACGTAATATATAAAAAATCGCGCGAAGCGCGAAAAAATGTTAAGAGGCGTTTGCACAGAGTTTGGCTGTTTTTTTGTTTTTTACGGACACACCTCTGATCCACTGCTGTTTGTAGGCCGTTCTCCTCGAACTGTGAGCCGATTTAGAAACGGTTTCTCGCACTGCATTCTCAGGCACGTCTAGCATACCGTCCAACTCAATATCGTTGTTGAAAGACGGCAGATGGCGCCGGAAACAAAAAACACACCACACACACACACACACATCGCCTGGGCAGCCGTGGTGCTGTATCTGCTGCCTCAATCGTGGGCCGTTTGTAATTTCCTTTACCATCCAAAATTCTGGGCGACTGCCGTACAAGTAGTGCACTTTTAACTGACCGAACGGCCTTTCGAACCGGTAGGCAAATATTTACATTTTTTGTAATGTGTCCAGCTCTTCTCGACCCGGCAGTACAGGCTAACCATCACCATCCTCCACGTGTGCGTATGAGCCCTTGCATATTTCTCTCCCTCCTCCCCGGCCTGCCCCCCCTGTCCCTGGGGTAGGCCGAGGTTCCGCAAGTGGATCTAGACCTCGAAAGACCACCCAGCAAAGACGGATATACGGTCCCTAGCACTGTTGAGAGGGGGATCCTGAGTTTGGCGGTTGGGAGTTACTGCTGTCGTGAGATCGGGGTATCTCGTGAACCGCCAGCTTTGGTAGCTGCAAAATGAGGCTGGATCCTAACGCCCCGGCTTGGACACCGGGGTTATGCAGCAGCAGAGAGCACGGTGAGGGTGGCGGAGTGACCGCACGCCGTGGGGGTATGCCCCAGAGAGAGGAAAGGAGAGAGTCCAGAGATGAAGGGCCACACCGCTCCGGGACAAGAAGACAACTCTATGAGAAACAAGGCAAGAACCGGGAGAACTATCATCTTAGCCCGAGTGTTCGCAAAAAAAATTGAATGTGAAGACAACAACAACAACAACAACAACAATACATCGCACGGGCAGGGCAAAAACGTCCTCTTTCTTTGCTTCGGGTTCCAGACTTTGTCCGACTCTGGGCGCCGCAAGCTCTGGTCCACTGAACATTTTTTCGCCGGTTCAACATCGGGCTGGGGCGCTGAACCTTTCGCCTTATGTCCACGGCGATTCCCAGGGTGTTCAGCAGGGTATGCACCCTCGTGGTGTCCGCATTCGGTGCAGGCTCTGAACTGCGGCAACGCCGCCCGCGCCGCCCCCGCCGCCCCCGCCGCCCCCGCCGCCCCTGCCGCCCCTGCCCGCCCCTGCCGCCCCACGCCCTGCCCGCTGCCTGCCCCCCCCTCCCTTGCCGCCGCCCTCATCGCCGCCATCGCGGCGTACCAGCGACCGCGGCGGAAGCAGTCAGTACGCCGCCGACGCCACGGTTGGGGGCAGGCATTTGCGGCGAGCGGACGGATCCGACGGCATCATCGGGTTGCCTCAGAAGCCGTGAGCCGTCCAATCGGTCCGTGAACGGGCCCGAGGGTGTTGAAGAAGTAAAACCAGAGCTCTCTCTCTGCAGGTGGAAGAGGAACGACGCCCCCCTCAAAGCCGCAATCTGGAAGGTCGCTACAGGTTCCCGCCCACGAGGTGAAAACTGCCACTCTGCGTCCGCTCTGCACACCATCTTTCCCTCCACTCGATTTGGGTGATGCTCTGACGGAGGGAGCCGCAGGCAGCGGCTACCGCCTCCGGGTCGTACACGATGGCAGGGGTGAACTCCAGATGCAGCTGTGGCAGGAGCTCCAACTGAACTCCGGCGTCCACCTCGTCTTCCAGATAAAGACTGATCCACGTTGCCTCCTCAAACTCGCGAAATACCCGTTGCAGCAGTTGACGGTCATCACAGCAGTCATCTGACAAAGTTATGCTTCACGCGTCACGCCACGGGGCCGGAAAGGATTGAGGAGACAATACTGCAAAATCACTGCGAAAATAGCAGGCCTGACACCGGTCTACAACCTCGAAAAGCTAAGCAAGTCTACAATCATTTCGCAAAGTCTGTGTTCCACAGAGTAGGAACCTTGAAGCCAATGCGAACGAATCGCATGAAAAAAAGCTTCAACTCCTCCACCAGCCCGCTCAAGGCACCCGTCTTCATCGGACGCTGCCAGACCACCTTCAAATAAGAACACACGTGTGTCACAACGAAATGTTTTTCGGGTCATCAGAATGAGCGCAACATACTACGAGAATAATTTTTGGGTGATTGCTCCAGAAAACATGGCACCAACACAAAGGGTTTGGGGATGATTGAACGAAACAGAGACGGGAGAAAAATTCACCTGCTCATATTCATTGAAGACTATGAACAAGCCGTACACTGGTCTTGAGCGCTCCTCGCCCGCTCTTGCCCCGAGCCGGATGATCTTCGCAAACTTAAACGAAGCATCCCCATCCAGAACCTCTCGTGCATCAAGCGGTGCTGATACTCCTCCAGGGTCCAACTCACGCCATCCACCTCCAGCACGGGGAGTTTCGAGAAATACAACCGCCACACGTCCCGCAAATAGTGCTCCGACGGGACCGCACCGCCGTACTTTGTCGAGTCATCAAAGCCGAACCTCTCCGGAGTTTTGGCGAGGTTGGCCGAGCGGAAGATGCCCGAGCTGGTCCGCCGTGAGTTGACCAGAGAGGTGCACTTCAGTTGGTCCACCATGAACTTGGTCGTATGCGCCTGCAACAGCATCACGAGGGCGACACGTTTTCGTTGTAGCACGGGTCGGCGCTTTTGAGATCCGACATTTCCCGCAGCAACGTTTGCGGTACCATCCGAAAACGTTTTGAGCAGGCTAGGAAAGCCAAGACTAGACCAACCCGTTATATTAAGACGCTGCAGATGAGAAAATGCACATTCACCTGACAAATGTTCTTGGCAGCAGCGGAGAAGTCCTTCCCATGCACTAAATCATCTGCAAGCCGGTCCACCATGCGAATCTCAATGCCCGATCGCTTGGTGAGAAGGAAAGGGAACTCCTTGGAGATGTACTCCGGGAGACGCCGGAGGCACCCAGCATCCCACGCGTTGAAGCTCGTCTTGCGCTTTCCCACCTCCTGCTTGCCTTTGTTGAACTCCGCGCACTTCGCACACTTGTACCTGCACATGCATGGGAGAAAACATGCACCACGAGCAACGTCGTCGGAAAACCACAACACCAACTCCAATCCAGAAGAAACCTAGAATTCGATGCCACGAAAACATGACTGATGAAGTTTATCGAGCGAAAACTCTTCATCGCATGCTGAACTTACCGAAACCCCATGATGTACGCCACGTCGTGCTCCATGAACACCCGGCGTGGCCCCTTAGGGTTCCAGCCATCAGGTGCGCCCTTGCCCCCACATCCTGGACAAGGAACTGCCTGGAGCTCTGGGAACAAGAACTCCGGTATCCATACCAATACTGCCTTCTGATAAAACCGGTCGAGTTTC
>FN649732.1:2303177-2315634 GCA_000310025.1 Ectocarpus siliculosus | reverse complement strand
GGGGGGGGGGGGGTTTTTTTTTTTCCCCCCCCCCCCCCAAAAAAATTTTAAAACCGGTTCCTTTTCCCTTTTTTTTTTTTTTTTTTCCTTTTTTCCCCCCTTTTGGCAAGGTTTGTTTGGGTTTTTGGGTTTTTTTCCAAATTTTTTTTTTGGCCCCGGCCCCCCCCCCCCCCCTTTTCCCTTTTCCCGCCCCCGCCTTACCCCTTGACTCCCCCCCCCCCCCTTGTGGTTGCAGCTGCTACCTTTGTGATTGTGTGGATGTACTGGATGAGGTGCATGCGCTGCCTTGTCGGATACATGGCGATGAGCTCGGCCGTCCTGCTGGGAGTAATGGGAGGCGCGGTGTGGGCGGCGGCCCTGGAAGTGTACCAGCTCCCCTGCGACGCGTTCACGTACTACGGGGTGCTGTGGAATTTCGCGGTGGTCGGGGTCGTGGCCATATTCTACCAGAAGGTGATGCTTCTGTCGTGGTTGGGCGTGGTTGGGTGGGCGGTGGTGCCTTAACGTACCGTGTTCGTGCTATTTTGGTAGTTGGTGGCTATCTCCTGTGTTGTCTGACGGGCGTGACGAGGTTGTGTGTGTGTGTGTGTGTGTGTGTGTGTGTGTGTGTGTGTGCGCGCGCGCGCGCGCGCGTGTCTTTCTTTGTTAGCATCGACCGCGCTAACCGGCTGACCAAGGAAAAGTCGGCAGTCTCACTACGGTGGAAAACGCGATCTAGGACCCTATGGCTGAGCGTCATGGGGGAGTCTAGGCTACTCTCCAGATTGAAGACAGATACCTTAGCACTAACAGAAGAAAGCTGCACGTGTTTATCGTGGGTTTGTGTGTGGGGGTGTTTTGTTTTTTTTTCGGGATCTGTCGTGGTCTGCTTTACCTGACTGCCAGCGCCATGTTCTAGTCCTGTGTTGTTGGGTGATGGGGTGGTACGGCGTGTATACAACAGTGAGTATGTAGATGGGTCGGCGGTGGATTCACTTGCGGGCGTCTTGGCTTTGGCGCCATATTCTGACGACAAACGTATTAGGAAGCCAACTCCGGTGTTGCCTCTCGGCTGCTTGTCACGAGATTGTGTGAGGCGATACGACGTTTTGTCCTGCCTCCAGGGGTCTTGATTTTTTCCGCTGGCACGGACGATTTTTCATCGGCCAGCCCGTTAGCGCGGTCGATGCTACATAGTCTATGGACAGACACATAGAGGAGCACTTCGTCTCGTGGCACTACTCGCCCTCCGTATAGCTTCTTCTCGTGCTTTTCGGCGAACGAGCGGTGTACTTCAAGCAACGGACCAGCCTCTGAAGCGGTGACTTTACGCTATGTACGAGGACGTGTCTTCCTTTAGTCCGCGCTTAAACGGAGATGTGTGTCCAACTTCAACTAGCGGAGGCGATCACCCAATGGGAGGCACGCAGTCCCCCCCCCCCCCCTGCTACGCAATCCCTTCCTCCTTCTGAAGCTCCCTCCCGACTCCCTGCCGTGCCTTTGGTGCGCTTGGACTTTTCAACAGGGCATCCCGACGGTCGTGACGCAAGCCTACCTGGTGGCCACCAGCATCATAATGGCTTGGCAGCTCAGGTGACATGTTTTCGATCAGAAGCCTTGGCGAGGATATTGATCATTAAGCTTGGTTTTAGTAGGGATAGGGATAGGGATAAGGATACGAGCTCCCCCCTTTCTATTTCATGGTAGATCAATGCTAAAATCTTCGCCAAGGCGATCCCACAAGAGACGGCTGTATTATAGTTCATTTTTGGCCTTAAATGCGCTGGGGACATGTATCTCTTGTGTGTTTTGAGCCATTTTGGTCGACCATTTGTCCGTCTTCCCTTGTTATGTTTGTCGAATGTCCGTCTTCCCTTGTTGTTTTTGTCGAATGCCCGTCTTCCCTTGTTATTTTTGCCGAATGTCCGTCTTCCCTTGATATGTTTGTCGAATGCCCGTCTTCCCTTGTTATGGTTGTCGAATGTCCGTCTTCCCTTGATATTTTTGTCGAATGTCCGTCTTCCCTTGTTATTTTTGCCGAATGTCTTGTCCTCGGCTGTTTTTTTGCTCTTGGTTCCGACAATGACAACGCGGCGTGTACCCTGCGGCTGAACGACATACACACCAACGACAACGCTGCGGCTTGCCTTTAAAACCTCGTTTTGCCCCGACACTGACAACGCGGTGTGTTTCCTGCGGCTGAACAATAAAACACACCGACACCGACAACGCACCTACCAACAAGCCGGTTCGAGGAGTGGACAGGCTGGTGCCTCTTGGTTGTTCTGGCTCTTTACGACTTGTGTGCCGTGCTCACTCCCTGCGGTCCCCTCAAGGCCCTCGTGAACCTCATGCAGGTGCGTGGCGTTTTCAGCTGCTGTTTGGCTTCGTTGTAGCCACGCTCGGCGGTTGTTTGGTATGTTAGGTAGGCCTTGAATGGGCGCCGGTAGGAACGGCAATGATGCACAGATGTGTGTTTTTCTCTTTAGTGGTGTCATGATCAATCTGATTCAACTCTCGTCGCATTATGGCAACACTTGTTCTGCTGGGCGTGTTCATTCCTGTGCAGTTTGAGGTTTGTCTGGTGTGTTTTGAGCGGCGCTGGTTGTGCCCGGTGTCCTTGGCGTTGCCCTCAGTCACAGCCGGCGCCTGTCTGTCCGCCTGCCTGTCTGCCTGTCTGTCTGTCTCTCTGCCTTCCTGCCTTCCTGCCTGCCTTCCTGCCTCCCTGCCCCTCTCCTCCTCGAAAACCGACCTCCTTCGTCTCGGACGTAACGCACGAACCTCCGGCAGGAGTACGAGGAGCCGATGCCTGGCCTACTCTACGAGGCAGAGCTCCCCGCGGGCCCCCCACGCCGACGTCGCCCTGAAAATGATCGACGGGCCCCCTCCCAACAGCAAGCACGACGGGAGCAGCCAGGGGCCACCGGGGGTCCGCAAGAGGGTGACGTCTCTTCTTCGCCGAGAGCACCCGTCGGCACCGCTACAATGGGCGGCGGAGGGTTGGCGGATTTGGCCGGGGGAGGCGATGAGGAGGGGGGGAGAGGGGCAGACGATGAGACGCCGGCGGCGCCAGTGTCAGCAGAAGCGGCAGCGGTTGTCGAGCCGCAATCGTCGTCGCCCGGAGGCGACCACAGCTCTGCGAGGAGACCCGGCGCGGACAGCGCCGGCGCAAGCGAGTCGGTAGCCGCGCCGTTGCTGGAGCTGGTCGAATCAGGCACGGCGGCGGTGGCGGTAGGAGACGCTTCGGCCGATGGAAGTGGAACCAGAAGCGGTCGCGAACAGGTTAGTAGCCCGCGGGCGAGAGGGGCCGCCCCCCCTGCTGCTGCTTCTGGCGACTTGGACAGCGGTGCTGCTGTCAGCCCCCCACCCCGCAGGGGAAACGCCGCCTCGCAACGGTTCGGAGGGGCATCCGCGGAGGGGGATGCCTTGATCCAGAGCCCCCGGGGTGGCGGACGGTCCAGGCGGAGAAGAAGGTATTGGTCGAGCGTATGCACGAGGTGCAAATCGATTGGTCCGTTGCCTCTGGCAAGGCTCTGTGACGGGTGTTCGTAGTATGTATGTACACAGGGAGAGGTGCTCGAGGTGTTGCTTTATGGTTCGATCGGGTTTGGTATCTGGTACCGGTAGTCGCCCGTGCAAGCACCTGCTTTGTTTTTGTGAATCAAGAATACAACTTTTGAGTCAACTGCTTTGGTGTTTGGTTGCGTCGGAAACGTTTTGCCCTGCGGGCGGACCAATCGATGGTAAGCGGGGAGCAGGGATGGCGTCGCCATTTCTATGGTCGTGTCGTTCGTCCTTTGGAAGCTGCCAGCGACGCTCCTGGCCTTGTTGGGCATTTTTTCTTTCTTTCCTGTACGGAACGAAGGCGAAAGACAAAAAATAGAACAACTTATTGTCTTGAACAATATATAGAGGGCCGGATCGGGGGTAGGAGGGGCCGAAAACGGGGAGACGTTGCAGCATGCATCACCGGTGTAGTGTCGTGCTCCTCGAAACACCATCCATGACCAAACACCATGATAGCCGTCAGATTGCGCAGCTCTAACCTCCCGCTCAGATCGTCGTCTAGCGGTTGCTGATTGCCCTTGACAAGCGTCACGCGTACTGCCCCCAGCTCGTTTCGTTCAACCCCTGAGTCGCTTGAGCACGCAGCGCAGTGAAAAGGGGAGTTTTACTTCCGCCCCATGGGCTCAGCATGGACTTTCCCTCGCTCTCCGTGCGGTGAACGTTGCCTAAGGAGAGCAGAATGTAAGGAGGCACTTATTTGGCATCAGCACTTGTTCCTTCTGGTAGTGACACAACACCGAACCGAATGTGACCGTGTCCGATTGCTTAGCTTGAGCTTTTCTCTCCTGTCCCGACTTCCAGCAGGGCGGCGGCCGCGGCGGAGAACGACGAAGACGAGGAAGAGATGGGCGTGTCGATCAAGCTTGTGAGTTTTGCCTTTTGTTGCCGCTGGCTGTGGTGAGGGTGTGTGGGCTACTTCAGCATGGAACGTGCTGCTGGGCTGGCCGATCAAATACGGCTTCAGTTCTGAACGGGGGCATATCGAACAGCCTAGGGATTTGTTTGAGTGTGGTTTGTATCGTGCTGTGTTCCCGAGAGTGTGTTCCGTTTCACGGTTTATATCTTGTTCCGTTTCATCCCGGTGCGGGTTCGTGTTTTGATTTGTGGTGTGTTCCTCGTGGCGGTTCTTCCGCCGACTGCGCCAAGCATATTTTTGCTTTGCTCTTCGCGGAATCCCACTTCCTTTTGGTGTTCCGTGGAAGACGCGTCCCATTTTCGGTTGTTTACGGTAGGCGATACTGACCTCACAAAGAGAGAATAAATCGAGGTCGAGTACCGTTAACAAGTTCTCAATGCCATCGGAGCAGCTCCCGTAGTGCTTCTTGCTCCCTGCTGATGGAGGCGCAAGGTGCGGTGTTTTTTTGCTCGAAAATATTCGTACAACTACAGAAAGACTACCCGTTGGAGGTAATCTCCCAATCGAAGATATTTGTCCAGTTAAATCGGAGGGATTTGTTCAATGAAGTCTTCGTCTTTGTAGCAGTGAGTTTGGAGATCAACCAACGTTATGCCGACGCCGCCTGCCCGGCCAGGGACTCGGAGACTTCGTGTTTTACAGCGTTCTGGTGTCCAAGGCGGCACTGTACGGCTTCACGGCGTGGGCGGCCTGCGTGGTGGTGATCGTCTTCGGCCTGGGGGCGACCCTCGTGCTGCTGGCGGTGTACAGGATGGCCTTGCCCGTGAGTTGCCGTTGCCGTAGTTGTGGTATACGATTGGTGGCGTTGCGTTGTAGTTGTTGTTGGTGCTGCCGCTGTTGCTATGGTGGTGCTGCTGCTATGTTGGTGCCGTTGCTGTGTTGTTGCTGCTGCTCCTCCTCCTGCTGCTACTGGGTCTGTGTTGGCGCTGCTACTTTTTGTTCCGGTCGACTTAGCTCGCCATGTCCGCGGAGAGGAGAGACATGTTGATGCCTACCGGTAAGTCTTCGACCCGTGGAATAGGTAGTCAGCGCTGACTTCCTGTAAAACCGCCTTTAACAGCGGACAATTTCTATCGCCATTCCTTTTTACGCTCCTCGTTTTTAGTCTGCTACCGCGACGTTGGTGCTCCATTTTCAAAGATTTGCGTGAGTTTTGTTCACTTTATTGATAGATTATTACGACGAACAAACTTGAGCAAGCTCTGAAAGCGCACCACCAACCTCACGTCAGCAAGCCGCGAAGGAGAAATAGAATCGTGCCAGGGATGATGAAAGAAATTGTCCGCCGTTTGAACTTTTTATTACAGAAACACAGGCGCGACCCGCGCGAGTGAGTGAATTTGGCCCCGCCGTACAGCAGTGGGCTCTGAATATCGTCAGCGCTGCGCGACCTAGTTTTTCCACGCTAGCGACTAGAGAAGACTGGCAGATGGGCGTGTTAGGTGGTGTGGTGGCTATTCACCAGGAAATGCACAACTATTAATAACAGGTGCAGGCTGTTGATATGAATTATGACCATCCAATCATGGTATATATTGCTTCCCTTGTTGTCGTGTTGTTGTCTCTCCCCCCCCCTTGCAGGCTCTACCCATCTCGATTGGCTTCGGGACGGTCTTCTACCTTCTGACGAGGTTCTCGATACAGCCCTACGTGGAAGCCCTCAACGAGACGCCGCTCTACTTTTGAGAAACTAATCTTCCACCCCCGGTTCACCTTTAGCAAAGTGGTAGAAATTTACCATCGGTGATTGGTCCTGTGGGAACAATCTGCCGTCCTTTCGAGGACGCGTGGTGAATGGTCCAACAACCGCTGGGGCATGCGAAACATGAGTACCCCGCTCCCCCCGGTACACGGCGGCGGTATTGAGGTGTTTCCTGGTGTGTGTTGGTTGATTTTTTTAGTGTTTCGCCGAAAACAACGTTTCTCTGCTTGGGAAGACAGTAAGTATGCGCATTTTTTATATCAGCGGGTGCTCCATGTTTTTTGAAGCAAGGCATCGGGAGAGGGAGAGAGCGTTGGGCGAGGCGAGGGGATTTGTATCACCGGTTCTTCAAAACCGCAGCCGTTCATGCGGCGCTCTGGTGACAGGAAAGGCCAGCAGTACCAAGAGTTGATGATCCCAATAACGCTCCCATGGTCCTAAGCAATGGTTACGCCATCACTGCAGAGGGTAGAGCGCCCCTTCAACTCCTTTTCATTTTTGAGGCGCAATTGCTGCAGGTACATGGGGCAGAATCGATCGACTTTGGAAACATATCAAGGCACGTACCATGGGATGGCCAGTCACCGGTGTAATCGCGTTGTACTAGGATTTACTGGTTTCAACACATGAGGGGGGTGGGCTCCAAATGCTCCCAAGCGTGCAGGTGGGCGTAGAAATTGGCGAGCAAGACGCCGGCGTTCTGACCGTGGCCTGTGCCACCGTCGCAACAGGTGAAAGCTTAGCGGCGACCGGGACTTTTGCAGGGTAAACCTGCCTCACCTTTACATGTGCACGCGAAAGACTATTAGGTATCTTCCGCCACGCTTGTGTACTGGCTATTGGTTTAAGGATGCGCACAGGCATGGTACGGAGGTGCCCGGTGGATCTCAGGGTGGTTCCTCACACCATCACCACCTTCGATCGCCAAAACAAGTATCGCCGGCCCCTGAGCAAGAAACCCTGGGATAATTCAGCGCAACCGCGGCACCCTCGCGCCCAGGTTCTAAGTCAAAGTCGCCTGTTTTAGAGAGTGGCAATATTTTCTCTCGCTCGTTCTTTGTGTCCTTGAGCGCAGAATGTACAAAGAGAACGTCGCCTTGAGAGACAAGCGAAAACCCCACGCACGCGTACTTTCGCGGGACCATGGGGTGCATAACAACAGGCATTTAGACGCATATTTAGGTGGGCGTTGGGAAATAAACAACGAACTGTTGTTGGTTCAGTCGCGTACCCTTCCCGGCACCGACAGTTAGTTGCTGAACTCGAGAAAGTCTGGATATATTCAACATCCCGAAACGGCGAGCCTTGCTGTGTTTTCGCAATCGGCTGCAGCGTCAGCTCCGGTGTACACACCAACGGAACCAACCTCCCGATGGTGTATTGTAGATGCCAAGGACGCGAATCAGCACCATGGACGAACAGACGATTTTCTCGATGTGCACTGCCTTTAACTTTTCCCTTCAGTTGAGACTTGATGAACCGTGACGAGTTTTTACTGCTGCCGCTGCTACTGCACTAGCCTATCCCCTATGCCGCAGTCCCAGGCAGCGTACTGCCATCAGACCCATCATGACTCGTGTCATCCTAGCACCAAATACAGCACGAATACCGCCGGACAAGACTCTATCTCAGCACTTCCTTGGAGCATAAAAATGCACTCAAGATATCGAGAGCGACGTTCGCCGGGACATGCGCCTCAAGACTCCACGGGGGAGCAAACAGTTCTTCCCGACTAATCGCATGGAGGGCTGGAGCCTCCCTCCCGCTAGCTCTACAAGCCAACACCCCCGCTTCCTCGACACAAAAAGCATAGGAGACGGACATACATACATGCGCGCCTCGGCGCGATTTCCGTCCTCTCGCACGCAGCCAGTACCCCCCTCGCTGGGTAGCCGTCCATCTATGTACACCCCCATGAACCTAGTTATGCTCTATGCACCTCTGTTTAAGACGACCTCTAACTATATATAAGTCCCGCCGCAAATCGAGCGGGGCGGAGGTGGGAGGGAAGACCGCCCGCACTAAGCGAAGAAAAGACAGGCGGGAACCCACAACCACCGGCGATCCGGTGCATGAAAGTAGAACATGAAGCATAACAATCCGCGTCTCACAGCGCACCAAGCCAAACATTACGAAACGGCAGTGCATAAGCGCTTAGTGCTGCCGTTTTCGAGAATTCTTGCACGTGGCAAATAGTGATTTATTTCCCAGTCGTCCAGTACGTGATCCTGGGAACAACAATGTTTCGTCTTCTATTTCAAACCTGCTAACCACCAAGTGTACTTCTATGTTCCCCCGCCGCACAGCCTCTTATCTAAACGGTGGAGCAGCATGGTCCAACCCGTTGACGCCGATGTGATACGGTTGCTGTTTCTTCTGTCTACGAAACCTCTCCCAAAAAGGCGGCTAGTTCTTCAGCCCTCTCGCTAGAGCCCACGATTTTCTGGCTCTTCACACGATTCCCGGCAAAAACAGCAATTATCCTTCCAAGCGTACTGCTGTAGCAGTCAGTAGCCGGAGAGACCGGCGGTAAACAACACCAACAGCAACAACCATGGCATTCTCGCACGTTCGGTCAGTCGCTGAAAGCCACACGCGCTGGCTGGCGCTTGCGGTCACACTACTGCAGCCACACGATCGCAACCGTCGTGTTGTCCGTGGACCCCCTTCTCAGCGCCTCCTCCGTCAGGTAGCCCGCCATCTTCTTCTTTCGGAGCATCGTGGCCGCCCTGTCATCATCATCGGCGACGGTACGCGGCACAAAATTACCTAGCCGAAATTTTCTGCCAATCCTTGGTCACACGTCCACTTCGACTGCTGTGGTATTTATCTCGAACGGCAAATATCTCTGTGTTTGCATGCACATTAGCTGAAAAAGCAATATCGGTAGGGGGTACACAGCCAGGAACAAGATGAGGGTGTCATTCCCATCATCGGCACACACCACGACAGAATATGAAAAAAGCTAGCCAGCCACGGGCGACGATGCTTTCTCGACCATCATTCCACCATATGCACATATTGAACTCAAGCAAGCCAACTCTTGACAAGAGTGTGCAACATCGCTGTATGTACAACACGTACATACATATACCTTACATCATCCCACCTGATCATTCCTCGGTCCTCGGCGTAGCTTTGCGTCCAGTTTACAAGAGTCATGTGAGCTGGCCGACCAAAGTCCCCGCACAAACCAGAAAAAAAAAAACAGGGAGGGGGGGGGGTCATCAAGAGGAGACAGACGATATGGTCGAAGTCTGATGTCATGTCGACATGGAAATAATGCGCAAGGAGCCATCGTTGATTGATTCGGGGTCGGGTTCGCCGATACAGTCGAAGCGATACAGCGGAAGATAGTAGGGGGGGGAATGCTCTTACAAAAGAAATAAACAACCAACAACAACGGTTTCAAAGGGCGGAGAACCTACAATACGCTCAGTTGTGTCCTTGGAACGAACGAGCACCAGCTTCAAAACACGCCAGAAACAGATAACAGCGGCATCGCAGAAACCGTCCGAATACGGAGCTGCCCTAATTCACACATTCCCTGTGCACACGTAAGCGTACCATCCCATATCCCACATCCCGGGACCCCAAAAAGTAGTTTCGTGCACGACCAGCGCGTGCGTGTTCCGCATCCCCCTAAAAAAAACGCCGCAAAGCAGCAACGGCACACGTGAGTCGCTTCTACCCGCAAGCCTTTCCCTTCAACGACTCACGGGGCTTGCCCGCTTCCGCGCCCGAACCTCCGGCCTTGTCGCCGACGCCGCCGCTCCACTTGTCCCCCTCCTTCCCCGACCCCATGGCGCCCCCCATGACGGCGTGGACGTACTGAACGGCCTCCTCGGAGGACATGACGTCCCACAACCCGTCGCTCGCCAGGATGACGAACTGGTCCGTCTCGCGCTTCAAGTCGATCGTCTTGATCTCCACCTCGGCTGCGCGCGGGGTTCACACGAGGAGGAAAAGTTTTGCCGTAGGGGGGGGGGGGGGGAGTTGTCGGCGACGAAGTACGAGGCAAGCAGCACCCGTTCGAGCAAGAAGAGGAAGACGGTTGCCTCTCCATGTCAGAAAACCTGAACATTCGGGAGTGTGCATTCTAAATTACAAATAGTCAATCGATATAAAGGTAACGTAGGGGGCAAGTTGCGCAAGATCAAAGTGAAAAAGGAAGACCGGTGCCTCTTTAGCTTCTTAGAAGGGATAATAATGTTTTGCTTCGAGGGCGGAGAAATCTCTGCCTGTTCAAGATTACCGTGCTCTACCAGCGGTGGTAGACACTGCTGTCTACCGCAACGTCTAGATTTGTCGAAATGTGCTGGTACGGGGCAAACAAAAGGTACCCAACGAGGTCGGAGTCGCAACCCACGATGGCCGTAACCTGAAACTCTCGAACATGTACTGCTGCCGTCCGCACTTTCTCCGCGGTTCGTCCGTCTATATACGGTTATTAGTCGTGACCCAATCCTACTTCCGACCAAGACCACCGCCACGACCACTGACAGCAGCAGCAGCAGCAGCAGCAGCAGCAGCAGCAGCAGCAACAGCTCATCATTACAAACAACAACCACAACACGACACAAAAATAAACAGCAGCAGCAATACCAACAACAATGACAGCGTACGCACCCGATAGCCAGGGGCGGTAGTCGATGTCCCCGATCGCTCTTGCGACGGCAAGGCTCCCGTTGATGCGGTAAACGCCTGTCCCCTCTATCTGCAGGCCTCGAGAGCATTCGAACCCCTCCCACGTTACCATCCCATCATGCCTAAAAGCCAAAAATTAACCAGTAGAAAAGAGCGTCGGGGTGGGATGGGATGATGAAGTCCAAATGCAGCACACACATCGACATCACCGACAACCAAAAACTCCTGCGTCGCCTGCACTACAAGCTAGACACCCTTCTGTCGCCAGCATACAAGGAGAAAAAATAACGGACGAACCGAAATCGAAAAACGGAAGAATTTCAAACACTATCGAGTCGCCGGTTAGAATGCCAAGACGACGTGTTTGGCGTCGTCATAATAACGCTCCCATCAGTAACGGCGGAGATACCATCGCAATCAGTGGGCGAGCAGCCAGAACGACCAACTACCGCGGAAATGTTTGAATAGCTGAAGGTGAGGTCAGCAATGGGGTAGGTAGGTGTCCCTTCGCGACCCGGGTGTATTAGGTATTCCCCCCCGCTATAAATGCCAGACCTACGACACTTGGCATCCGGAGGGTTGCCTTCGTTGTCGTGGACAAATGCGCTAGGCATTGGGGGCACGCCGGAAAAACAAATGGGTACCCACACACCTCCCTGCCTAGCGCTTCTTCGGCCGACTGTCGTATGCGACACATGAATAAAGAAACAGCAGTAGACGCGTCTCAGACGCGCACCTGAGTTCGTCTCCACAGCAACAAACGGTAGATGACAAAATCGACACCCGATGCTACTACAGTACTCTTTCAGAACGCATGACACACGGTAGGGGCTTCAGCTTCACCGCGTCGCTCATAGAGACCCCCCGAAAGCAATTTTAGAGAGATGGAAAACATTTTTGAGCCACCTTTGGCAAAGTAGGAAGGAACGATTGGCCGTCGGTGAACGGTCCTGCGTGAACAATGCTCAATCCTCTAGAGGACGCGTGGCCAATGGTGTAACCGCTAAGGCATGCAATACATGACCCCCCCCCCTTCCTGCACCTGTAAATTCGCTCCATCTCTCTAGGGGCGTTGGGCTTGTGGTCCTCCGTGAGGTCCAGAGCTTTCCCTCCCCTGCTCAGCACCGCCCTGGCGATACGTTACGATGCAACGGGAACACAAACAGCGGGAGCAAGCGTCGTCCGGAGGAACGATCATGAACATGCAACGATCAACCTGTATGTATCGTTATCGTTTTCCGTGGAAGACTCTTTGAGAACGAAACCGTTGGCATCGACGACAAGAGCAGAAGCAACATCAAGAGCAACCGCAGCAGTCAAACACGCAGAGAACATACCGCTGCTGCACCGGGATCCTTGGGTCATTACTGTCTACCTTGAGACACACGGAGTGAGTGTGTCTGATATGATCGCAGAAAAAAAAATCCCGAAGACAAGTACCACCAGCACGACCGACAGCTCCAGACAATTGGGCGCCACCACCATGAAAGACAGGACGCACCCCTTCCACTTCCAAAACCATCGCACATAAGAAAAAAACAGAACCCACCCCCACACTTGCACACCAATACACTAGCCGTTCCAACCACTTGCGAACCTTGCCCCCCAGAAGAACCCCCCCCCCCCCTCCCCTCTTCAACGCGGGT
>FN649732.1:2284091-2298878 GCA_000310025.1 Ectocarpus siliculosus | reverse complement strand
GGGGATTAAACGGGATTGGAAAAAAATGGGTTCCCCCCCGTTTTTAAACCGGGGGTTGTTAAACTTTTCCCCGGTTTGGGGAAAAAAATGGGAAGTTTTTTGGGGTGGGGGGGGAGGAAATTTTTTTCCCCCCGACCAGCTGAAAATTTTTTTGGGAAAACAATTTCCAAACAATTTTCCCTTTTGTAAAAATTTTTTTAAAAAAGGCAAAATCCCCCAAAAAAAACCAGGGGAAAATTTTCCCGGGAAAATTTTTGGGGGGAGGGTTTTTTTTTCCACCCCCTCTTGTCCCATAAGGAAAAATTTTGTCCCAGGGGGGGGGGGAAGACCCTGGGGAACCCCGTTTAAAAAACGGGGTTCCCGGGCAAAAGAAAATTCGTTTTGAAATGGGTTCCCGTGTTTCAAGGGTGGATATCTTTTGCCCCCCCCCCCCCCCCCCCCCCGAACCATTATTTTGGCGGGGGTGCACCGTCACTATGTACGCCTGCAACACGGGTGCGCACCAGCCCCCAAGTGAACGAAGATAGGCCCAATTAGAGGGGCAGAGAGCTTCTTCAACTACATACAAGTACATCTGTCGTCGTTGGGTCATCCTCCACTTCTCATGTGCTGCGTCTGTTGTGCATGGGCCGCGGCCCTGAATTCGCGCCTGCGACTACTGCGCAGGAACTAACACAGTTGCATCCAAACCACCGTGGGTCTAGACGTTGGGAACAGCAGCAAGCCAGCCCCCCGCCTTTGCCGCAATCTACAACCAACCTGCTCCGCCTGGCAGGGGTAACTGGTATGATCACAAGGACCGAGTGACGATCGTATCATCCATCATCCTTAGCAAAAACGCGCAACAAGCGACCGCGCGCGGCTAAATGCAGCAGCTGTAACTACACTTACCGCGCCAACAGCTAGGTCCGCCCCGTGTCCCGGCCGTACACCGGGCATCGATCCCCCTGCCCGGCACTGCTGCTGGGTTCCGCGGCTCCGGGTGCTTATGCTCCTAGCCTGCGAGGATGATGCCGGGGCGGAGGGACGGACAAAGGCCTCGCTCGAAGAGGCTCCACTGCTGCTGCTTTGTCCCCCAGATCCCTCCCACCTTGGCGACGGGAGCGCCGCGTAGGAGTGCGACGGAGAAGTCGACGGGGACGGCCTGATGCTAGGGGATCCGGAAGCCGCTACAGCAGCAGAGAAGGCGGCGGTGCGTTGTGGCACAACAACGCTTGTCTTGTTGCTGCTGATCGAGCTGCTGCTGCTGCTGCTGCGGTTCTCCGATGATGTTGCCGCAGTTGAGGTTTGGTAGAGAGTGGGCGATTGCTGCTGCTGCGCGCCCGCCGCTGCCACTGCCGCACCGCGCCGCGGCCTGGTCGACCCTGGTACGGCCCTCCGAACGACCGTCAACATGCCCCGAATGAGTCTGCTGCTCCTGGGATAGGCTCGAGGTGGGACGAAGCAAAGAGCAAATGGAGGAAACATCCGAATTTTCATGCAACACGCCTACACGATAGCCGGGGTCGAGGGGACGTTGGCGCACCCTGGCCCCGGAAAAATGCACATTGGCATGATCAGGGAGCGTTGGCGGTGGAACTTGCTGACCAATAAAAACATTTCGATGTTCGTTCGTCGCTGTACCTCGAGGTCGGATACTGCTGTAGCTGCCCAATGTGACAAAACATATCTACCTACACTTTGCACTAGGGTACGCGTTGGCGGCGGTACTGAAGGGTCCGCATCTTTTGCTTTTTGCATGATGGAGGTCAAGCAACAAGAGTAGCAACGTCGATTGTGGTCCGTCATTATTATTCGTCCGTCTGTTGGCCTGGGTCTTTGATCTTGTCTTTGCAAAGCGTGACAACTATCATCAATCAATGCGCAACAATACCAATCTGCAGAGAAGTGAGGTCTACGTATGTAACATACCTACCTGGCTGATGATACTACTGGTAAAAATATGTGGTAAGCAGATGTGCCGAGCTCTCTTCTTGTTGCAAAAATGAAAAACTCTCTGTACAAGACTGACAGACTGGAGCAAGAGGCAATGACTCCCTCCATGCCCCACCCGTCGGTGTCAGTCTCGTTCTTTCTCTCAGGAGCCCTTTGATCATCGGCGTGCATGTATTTGATGTGACCTTCAAGTCAAGGCAGGAATCTACCGGCGGAGCGTGATCGATTGTGTCGCAGGAAAAGACAGGGTTGACCAAGGGATTGACACGAAAAAACTACCAGCCCTCCGCTCTCTGCGTGTTGTGTGTGTCGTGCACCACACCTACTTCCTTCGGGGTCCACAGGCCATCAATACACAACGCGCCCGCACTTGAGAACTTGGTAGCTAAGAAATCGAGCCTAAAAATACTCCAAGTCCAAGCACTTGAGCACCACTGTGAGCTCGGTTTAGAACCCCTACACTAAAACCAATACTATAGCGGATATTCGTAGAAAAACCCTAGGAACTACTGTAAGAACCCGCGAGCCTCGGCCAAAACTACTGTATGTAGAGGTTCTTAACCCTTTTCGGCCTACAGACGTACTGACTGATCATCGATTGTTCATTTGCAAATAAATGCTTGTGAGGAGACAAGCCGTGAAGTTCCCGCCTTCTGTAGCCCTCCACGCCGGGTGTTGGGAAGTCCGCAGGTGATGTGTCTAAAGTCGTTGCATCGACCGCGCTAACCAGCTGACCACTGAAATGGCGTCAGTCCCAGCGGGTAAAACCTACTGTATACTGTGTATGCTGCATCAATCTTTTTACAATCAATCTTGATCGCACATACATTTCCAAAGATGAGCAGTCATCGTGTCAGCCGTTAAACTACACAATAGCAGCAGTGTAGACGAGTCCAACAAAGCAGCATAGACGCCATGTAAATGTACATACATATATATACATCATACTGTAGCTCCACACCTACCCTCGCCCGAACCTAGGAAGCCGCTACGTGTGCGCGTGCTGGTGTGCTGGTGTGCTGGTGTGATATGGGAAAAAACAGGAGCTCTAGTGAGCCGGCAGGGCTCACATAAGGGGGGGACAGAGAAGAACAGAAGTGAAAATACCAGCTAGCTGTGGCCCTTCACTGATCATTTGATTGATCATTACCTGAAAATAGAGTAGTTGAGGCAACTACAGTAGATGACTGATCATTTCAAGGTCTACAAGGCTACCTGCCCTACTGGCGGCAGCGTGACCACCATCACCCCTTCTGTGACTTTGTCTGCGGCCACCACCCTTTCGCGGGCTGCCCGCATGGTCTATAGGTGGAGATAACGGTTCCTCTACGGAAGTATGTACACGTCGACTTTATTTTCTCTTTTATTTTCTGCGGTGGGAAAAATGTTTGACGCCGAAACGGAACCTAAGGTCAAAGGGGTTAAGGGTACGCAAGGTTCCTCACAAAAAAAACGCTGTAAACAGGGGATGGCGTTTCGCAGAACCAAACGAACAACTTGGATTCAAGAGTAGTATAGGATTTGCCCCGAAACAGTGTGGAGACCACCTTCATAAAGGTAGAAACTCCCCAACGTCTGTCTGTCGAGGACGATTCTCTCTTTTCACAATGGCGTCGACGTGAGATGTCAGGGTGTCTGCTTTTGGTTGCAAAAGACACGGGTTCAAAACCCGCTGGTCACCAAATTTTCTTCCGGAAAACGGAAAAAGAAAAACGGTGGGTGGGCCATGGAGGACGCACTGGCTATCGAACTCGGAACTTCTGAAACGTGGCGGACGTAGCGAATCCGTAAAACACGTACAGAGGATTGTGAGGAATGTGAATCGCCCCGCCGCCAGCCGGTCGGTCGGGTTCCGGTTGGGCCATGGAGGACGCACTGGCTATCGAACTCGGAACTTCTGAAACGTGGCGGACGTAGCGAATCCGTAAAACACGTACAGAGGATTGTGAGGAATGTGAATCGCCCCGCCGCCAGCCGGTCGGTCGGGTTCCGGTTACCCCAAGAAGACTTCTCTTGCCTGGAAAACAAGAAAAAGGCTCGAAAAAAGGGGGGGGTAATGTGGAGACCACCTACATAAAGGTAGAAACTCCCCAACGTCTGTCGAGGACGATTCCCTCTTTTCACAACAGCAGCATTTATTTATTGGGGGGGGTGTACTCATAGTCGCGTGCATGCCGTACATAATAATAGTCGTTAGACCATTACCATTGACCTCGCATCCCTATACAGCCTGGACGGAGCACGCCGGGTTCTCACCGGACCAGGCTCTCACTTCACCAAGCGCGAAGCGCCGTGAGGTAGTCGGCGAGTCGCATATAGGGTGCGCTGCATACTGCTACGGGTGTTCGGCATCTTGTGCTTACTTGCTCCTTGCATACGGATGACAGCTAGCTGCGAATGACTTGATATGTTTTCTGGTGCTTTCACTTCCAGAGACAGTTATGAGCACTGCTGCTGTGTAACTGCCTCGAGGGCGCTTGACCAATTTAACGCGACGTGGAGCGATCATCCCCTTTGCGCGGAGTGAGGGTTCTCGACCCCGCACAACATGATCTACCCGACCACCATTCATTCATTATGGTCACCCCAAAAAATTCGAGTAAAACAAAAAAGCGGAAACCTGGTTGCCGAGCTCACGAAGTGATCGGCTTGTTTTTTTTCAACGTTGTTGTCAAGCAACGAAAACTAGCCAACCCCGGTGGCAAACAACGGGTGGGCGGGGACAAAAAATAGGCAGAAAAATAACATCTGTTTTATAACCTTTAGCGCCGTAGATCGAAAAGTCAAACTGTGCCAAATCCAAAGTCTCTGCATGGTTCTGCAGATTGAGAACACCTGCGGTGAACCAGCTACATTTATTCACGTTCAATCCGTATGTTGATCGGGCGTACACACGTATGTACGTCCGTGGAGAACGGCGGCGGCGCGTCACAGGACCCAGAAGATCGGGCAATTTGGCGAGATTTCGGGCTGCTGCTGCATTCAAGTACGTACATACTCTGTAATAATACAGGTCGCGCGAACACAGCTCCGCGAACACCTCCAGATAGAATCGTTTCTAGTTGTCTGTTGCTGCTGCTGTCAAGTCATTCGACGCCACTCACCCACCATATCGATCGGTAGGCTTCGGCAGTTTCGAACATTAAGTGGTGGTTGCTTGTGACGTGCTGCTATCATAGCGGTCTGCAACTGAAGCACGTTTTGCCGCGCTGGTTCACCCAAAAAAATATCGGCGGCGGGAAGACTGTGCTCAAATTGCATAACTTCAAGCACCTCGATCTCGAGCTGCAAGGCCTAAATAACAGTTTTGATCGACGGGGTTGCTCAAGTTGGCATGATTTCTCCAAAAGGTGTAGAGGTTTGTGTCCCACAGGGTACAATTGATTTCAGAGTTTAGAGTACAAGTAGTCGGCGGGGGCACCGCTCGGGGATTATTTTTTCTAGCAGTTTGATTTGTGATAAAACAATACATATATATGTGCGGGCGCGTTCTGTAATAATATTGTAATGCCTATCTATGCATACAACAACAGAAACCACCCTCTGTCTGACAGCACGTGCATGCTGTGTTGAATTGCCCAAGTTGCATTGATGTCCCAACGTTGTCATTCGATATCAGTTTTAGTGTGTCGTTCACGGCTTTGGGTGACAGACGATGCTCCGATGATGTGCGTACGGACGATGCTCTGATGATGTACGTACGTACATAGTCCGGTGGTTAGGTATAGTCCCTGTGGTGTTATATGTTTCGAGAGCGACGAAAAAGTCAAATTTTGATTGGTTCGCACTGTTCCTCCGTGGTCCTTCGGTCCACGCCGACTGATGCTCTTGCACACGTCCTCTCAAAAACGAGTGAGACAAACAAACCCCGCATGCGCGAAACCCCATCGACGCGAACAACAACACCACCACTACCAGTTCACCCCCCGCCAACCGTTCATCAAAAAGACCCAACAAGACTAAAATCTTCCAAATCGGACAAAGGAACTGAACCGTGTGGACACGCAGCCCCGCAAATATGGCCCTACAACTGCTTTCCACGTTTCGACTGTTTCGCGGCTCGTGCCGCACAATGAAACCCCCATCAGAGCTCATGGTTCAGTCGAAACGATGAACGTACAGGCCGTGAACAACACCGCGTATCTATTTGTTCAGAATATTAAGAAGAAAAATTACAGGACATCGAAACACAACCGACTTTTATGGTATTGCCAAACACACGCACATATATATATGTGTCTATCAGAAACCTATCAGAAGCTGCGTGACATGAGCCTACAGCACCCTCGCAGCGGCGGTGCAGCAGACCAAGAACAAAGAGACTTCCCCACGCCCCCCCGCTCCCAAGAGCTGCGTATAACAGACATACATGCGCGCGGCGGCTTGTGGCCCTTTTCCTTCCTTGCTTTACAACGCCAATGTTTCCAACTACGGTCAACGCAAATGCGCACTCTAATGTACCAGTTTATTGTTTTCTTCCCCGCCTGCGTAACAGAATAAAGCAACTCTCCGTTCAACGCCAATACGCACTCTAATGTACCAGGTTTTATGTTTCTTCCCCGCCTGCGGAACAGAATAAAGCAACTCTCATGGTTCGCAGCGCTTGGATTCATCCGTTACCACGCTCCTGCTTTGTATCCCCTGCTTCCATTTTCAGGGAGCAACCTCGCACCTACCTCACCACGGAACGGTCGGAATACGCACGCAAACGTGAACCGTTCAAATAAAAAACCCACATCCGACCTGTTACTCCTTCGGACGTTTGTACCTACATGTTCTTTAGGAGGCAGAACTCACTGAAACCTTCCTCTCTCTCGAGAGGAACAAGAGATTAACAAAAAATAAGTAGGCAAGCCAGTTCCGGTGCCACCGTCGTAACAAACGCGCTCTAGTCGACATCGTCGACACGGAAGCAACAAAACTTCCCGGGCAATCAACAAGGATATGTCCTAGAGGCGACAAAAAAGTATAAAAGATAAAAAACGCGAACAGTCCAAGAACAAGAAACAAGCAACAAATACTCGGCAAAAACAATTGCCATGTTCGGGGGAAAACTGCCGTTCCTCTTCTCCTCCGTCGCAATTAAACCTTTCCCAACTCTGGGGTCAACCCCGCCCCCAGCTGGTTATGCTTGCCCGCGGGAGACAAAAGAGTCGGTCCGGCTACCCCCATCTTCTGGTGGAGCTCATGTCCTCATGAAGGTATCCCTTTAGACCGAGATGGCCTGGGGGACTTTCTTTTCCTGTTCAATCACCTGGTCGGGGCGAAGGATAGCCTCCCAAGTGACAGTCGCGAGGACACCGCCGAGGAGGGGACCGACCCAGAATACCCTGAAACGGGAAGAGGCGTTTTGGGGGAGGAGAGACACAAATGTTGAGATGAAATAGGTAAATATGCACTTTGGGGGGCGGTCGGAGGACAAGCCTGGTTGGCGCAAGTTTGAGCGTTGGTTGGTTTTCGAGACTCGGAAAATCCTGGGTAGTTGATTTTTCGAACAAAATTGGGAGGTCAAGAGAGAGATACGCGACGAACTCCAAGTGCCATCTCAGCATACTCCCCGCACCGGCCAACGTGTCAAGAGAGATATCGCAACGAACTCCAAGTGCCATCTCAGCATGCTCCCCGAACCGACCAACGTGTCCAACACATCAAAGTTACATGTCCATGAGACGGCCACAGCCACGCGACAAAATATGCTTACGTCACATCAAAGTTTCATGTCCATGAGACGACTACAGCCACACGACAAAATTTCCTTGGGTCCCGCCAGAGTAGAGTTGGGAGCAGCACTCTATTATTCCTACATAGAACGAGAGCAACAGGAAACGTCACCTACCCCAAGCAGACAACAACGCAAGGCATCAAAAGACACACGCACCAGTGGTCGCCCCACTCGTTGTTGGTGACGGCCGTGGCGAAAGAGCGGGCAGGGTTGATGGAGGCGCCGTCGATGGGGATCAATACCAGGTGCGCTGTGGGAGGGTGAGCGAGCAGCGAACCGTGCGAGCGAAGCGGCAGGCAGGGTGTTAAAATGTAGCACAAAAAAACGATGGTGGGCGAGGTCACTCGTGCGGAGATCAATCGCTCCCAATCAGGCGCACCACACCCAAGCGCCGTAGCGCATCCACGTGGTATCAAGGGTATATACCACACCAAAGAACGCATCCACGAGGCTAACCACTCCTCCGGGAAGCGACAACCGCAACCCATTTGACCACAAACGCCAAGGACCCCTGATTTGCACCGCAAGACACGAAAGAACCAGCGCGACAAACGTGTCCTCCTCTCCTCCTTACCGAGGAGAACGGCCATCCCGATCACGAGGGGAAGGAGGGGCCCGGTGTGGGCGTTCTTGCGGCCGAGCTCCCCGTCGCAGGCGGCGAAGACAGTCACCACCAGTAGGAAGGTGCACAGAACCTCAGCTCCGAAGGCATCGGCAGCCTGCGACAATGCAAGCGGATGGGGCGCGGCGGACAGGATGGGGGTGGCGTATGTCGGGTTCGCGATGTTCTTGAGACTTGGTGGTGGGAGGTGAGGTTACGGGGGCTTGGAAGATGTTAATACAAGACTAGGTGCCGATGATGTGGTGGTGGTCGGACGTGACTACTGTTGACCGGGAGCCACCGTGTCAGTCGAAAGGGCCGTCCACAGGACTGGAGCCAACAGCCACGGCACACTCTCGGAGACACGCAACGCCACCATCAAATGCAGTCGCGTCTCTCTCGCTCCGTCAACCCAATCGGCGTCTCCCTCGCTCCGTCAACTCAAATCAAAGGATCCTAATAACCGCCAAGCCAACTCCACAAGAAATTACCCAACCAACGGACTGCAACAACCGTCAAGCCAACTAAAAAAAAAGCAAAGGAAAAACACGCAACACATTTCGTCTACCGATTTGACGCCTGCACGCACCGAGACGGTGTCGGCGAGCGCATTGTAACCGCCGCGTGTGCTGCTGAGGAAGGTGGAGGCGATTCCTGCTCCGGCAGTAGCCCCTGCCATCTGGTACGACGAGGGAGAGGAGGGAGCAAACAACGAACCGCAGAGAAGGGTAGGGGCGCGTCACAAGGACGGACGGAGCACAAGACAAAAGTCTGTCGCGTTGATCTTCTCAGCAGTGGCTGACGACGTGACTGTGCATGCAGCCTTCGGGGCGAGGTGTAGCCGTGAAGGGACACAAGGCGGGGCTTTCGATAGCGAAGACCAACCCTATATTCACGTGCTCAAATGGTTTGCGCTGGTAGGTGTGGAGCACAAGTCAATACAGCAATATAGCGTACCAGCTTTGGAAAAAACCAACATGCAGGACAAGAGCAAGATGACAAAACTCACTTGAGCAATAACGTAGAGGAAGAAGCGCTCGACGCTGATCCGCTTGCCGACGAGAAGACCAATGGAAACGGCGGGGTTGAGGTGGGCGCCTGAAACGTCCGCGAAGATGTAACTGCCATGTCGATTCGAGGCAAAATCACAAGGGACGAGAGTTATTTCACAGATAGATGTAATATTGATTTGTTCAGGTTACGTTATGACCCGACACACGAGCTTTTGTGTTTTTTACCCCGCCCTGTGCGCACGCGTCTTTTCGTTTAGGTGCCGGGGCCGCGTTATTATTTTCCACGAACTTCGCAGCTCTTATCCGTGGAGGAGACGAATGGTTGTGTCGCAAGTGAGAAAAAACATTTACAAGAAATCGCTGAGACACTTACACGAGTACGAAGATGGACAGGCCGAAGGCGGCCGAGATCATGAGGATGTTGGCAGTCGCCTCTGTCGTGATGCCTTCTTGGGTTCGATCGTCCGAAAACCGGGCAACGGTGATCACTGCGAGGTGGTTTCAAGTGGTCGGGGAAGGCGCGAGACCGGGGCGGCGTTTAGGGCGGGGTGGACCATGAAAATCAACAACCGTTTCAGAACGTGCAACGTTTACATAAAGAAGAGCGAAAGCCTGGATGCTGATCTTATCACCATCGCGATTGTAGGGCGGACTTGTCTTCACCATATGGCGCAGTCTACCCTCCAGACAAAAATCAAGACAATAATGACACGGTGTGCGACATTCTTGGAGCAGCGAAGCGCGTTGGCATGCATGCGCAGACCTGACGCAAGGGCCGTGTGCCCTCCGTAGAAAGGCTAGATACAGCAGCTGCGGCTCGACAAATATAAATGTCTGCAAACAAATCCTTGGGCGGTTAAAAAAACCTGGGGCCAAAGTTTAGGTACCAGCACAGCCGTCACCGACCCTTATCATTTAGACTATATCTATGAAATGCGGGTGTACAGCAGCAGTAGCTCACACAACTAGCCAGCAGCATGGGCGGGCGACCAGCAGTTTCAGGGACTGGGTTTGTCCATGACGGCGCCCAGCAAGAGTGGTACACGTGGACGGTATCCTTCTATGGACCCAGCATGCCAGGTTGCACCTAGGCCAGATTTAAGTGACGCTTCCGCCCGCGGGTGCACGCTTCCAAAAGCGTGGCCCATCAGGTCTGGGCGTGTACCAATGCGCAGGTCGCCGCTTCATCAAAAGCCACCTTCTACTGATTTCCCTTCGAAAAGAACTTTGCTCCCAGAGATTGTACTGCTATAGACTATGCCATTACATTTTGCTCCGAAAATTGTCTTGGGTTTATTACTGAAGCAGCAGCTGATTTACTGCTAACATCATGTTCGCTCATGTCATGTGAACACGACCAGACCGATGAATCGCCAAGCTATGACGACGGAAAAATATTTGCACATACATGAATGGGTAGTCTTTCTGTGTGTGTTATTTATTATTCCTTAGTACTGTACGCATACAAGACAGGGTTGCAACCCTGTCTTAGGCACAAGGAGATCCATCTCGAATGGGGGGTCTATCTGTGTTTGTATGTATCTCGGAAAATAACAATGCGGAAATTAGTTAAGGAGACAGGTCGGAAACTCGGAATTTCCACACCTCCTGCAGTACCTGCCATGTGTCATCACTTGAAATCAGCGCTCACGGCACTAAATAGTGCCGTTTACTCCAACCCGTGGTCACACAGAAGAGCTCCTTCTCTACCCTCCCCTCCTGCGGTACTTTGGCTTCTGTGTACATGTATACACACGAAGTAGGGCTATCCATTAGGCCAGGAGCGGAAGCGAGAGAATAACTCACTTTCCAAGAAAAGCTCGCTTACGCCTGGATTCGAACCCCTGACCTAACCTGTAGAAGTTTCGAGGATACCAACTAGACCACGGGTGCGACCGTGTATGCAGCCCTCTGGACCCTACATGAATGTGCTATGCAGCCTTTCCAATTTCCAATAGCCCGACAGAACATAATCCAAAGGAAATACAAAAGTTACAATAGTTTCGGTGAATTGATATATCTTTTCCCAAAACATCGGCATAAATCTTCCGACCTCATCCGTCATCAATTTATCTACAGAAGCCTTCCTGCCTCATCAAACAGCCTCTCATCGGGATAATTTTTCGGCGCTTTTGGGGCTTTGACTGCTGTCGCATCCAGCCAAGCGAGAAGTGCCCGTGGGGGCAACAATCGCCGCCGGCACGCTGCATGCGCCCCAACAATCTATTGGGATGAGCATTCTGTGACGCATGGAGCAACAACAACCAGTCACGGCCAAAGAGAAGGATCCCACGCGCGTCGTGTGGTCTCCCTCCTCATCCACGAAACATAAAAACAACACACAACAAAAAAACATGTTGCGCCGCTCCGCTTTTTTTTTTTCGGTCGAGAGACAAACAAACAAGAGAAGAGAGCCCCACACGTGAAACATGTATGTTCGCGCCGACCTCTCTGTATCAACAATCTCGTTTCGGGAAGGTCTTTCGGGCTACGGGGGCATCCATCAAGTCTGTTTTCTGGGTACGACACGCAATGGTCGTGGACGATGGCGACATGACTTACGACCCAAGTCAGCGGACCTTGCGGCCTGACGACGTGGTTGGTGATGAACAATGGATGATTTTGAGGACCCCAACCACATTTGTTTCCGCGCGGCGCGGAAGGACAACGAATGGAAGGGTGTGCTGCTGGGCCCGTGCTACATGTGGTACGATAGGGTTGGGCGTTCGCCGCCTTTTGGACACGCGAGGCAGGTACACACATGTGTAACCCACACAATAACTCATTCACTCCACGCGTTTCGAGATACGAGATCCCTGCCCAGTGTGAGAAAAACAAGATCTCCAAACCAGAGTGTATTATCTCCAACAGGATTGAGTGCACCAGCCGCAGTGAGTGGCGAAACTTCATTCACCCAAATCCAACAGAAGTGTGTCCTGCGACAACCCCTTTCCACACGCAAACGTTCGCTTCCGCTTTCCAACGCTGAGCAGCGGCGGGTGCCACGAACAGCGGCATGCGAAGATTGATGAAAATCGTATCTGAGGATCGCATCCATTTCTAAAAAAATCCGGGATGGAATGCAGCTGCTGCTACACATACGCACACAGCAGTTGGTGGTTGTGCCATCGATGTCTACCTTCACTCACCCATGAACAAGAAGAGCATGCAGCCCAGGAACTCTCCACACACGCTGCAGGGACGCGCGTTAGTGAGGGGGTGGGGGAAGGTAAGCATCGGGGCAGGATGCACTGGGGCCATGTCATACAACGGCTTTATGGCGCCAGGCACAGCCGGCTGCAGGGGGAAATTTTAGGGACTGGCCAAGACTGGCGTAGATTTTCATCCCACCCTCCGTCGCACCTGCGGAAGAGCCTGTATCCAACGAAGGGCTCCGTCGTGCCGTTCTCCTGGCGGATCTGGGCCTCGGAGGTCAGGCCGAGCTCCCACTCACGCTCTTTCATCTAGGAGGGGTACAGAGGCCACAGGCAGCATTGGAGAACGAGGAGCGACGTAGCGACTCGGGTCAAGTTCAAAATGGATTTGTGTTGTACTGCTGTATGCGCGTTTTGTATTATAGTGAAGAAGGTGATATATGGCGGGAAGAGACGCAAAAGGGCGCGGCATGAATGCCAACAACTCCCCCCGAGCACCACCAGAGCACAACGCCGGCCAGCTTTTCAAGGCCTTGTCATGCGTTGGAGTCGGAGGGCGCGAGGGCGAGGGAGGGCACCAACACGAAAAAGATCTATTTTGCGTCTGATTCCACCCTTTGACCCTTCCCGCGATTTTCGGCTCAGTGCATCAAAGAAAAAAACACCCATCTGCACAACAACCACCACAGCCGAAGCCCTGCGGCAGCACGCGGATGCACAACAGAACCCTCACAAAGAATATTTACCTGAGTCTGTGCCATGATTGCTGTTGTTGATGTCGCAAAAGGTGACGAGGGGTTGGCCTGAGGAAGCGGGCGGTGTCTTGAGCTGGGGATGTGAGAGAGAGTGGGAAGAGGAGGGGGGGAGAGCGAATGCGCGCGGCCGGGGTGAAAGATTGGATTTTTGATTTTTGGAAACGCATTTTCTTTTTTTCGTCAGAACACGCCAACCTGAAGGTCGGAACATTCTCATGTGTGTGGTCTGCGGATAGATCCCGCCGCAAGATGCCCCCTCGCTCCTTGATGTTTCTCCCCTGCTGCCACCACGGGCATCTGGCACGAAAAGGAAGGAAAAAGTGGAGCTACATAGTGTGGTATGCATACTACTGCTGTCGTACTCGCATCGGAAACACTTTGACATCGCTCGACACATACATACATATACACATACCTCTATCATACGTCGTATCGAAAATTGCACAGAAGAGCAACTGCTGAACATACCACGTTTATCGATGCATGCATTTTGTCCGCAGAACGATGTCGCAAGCAGACTACACATGGACGCCTCCTCGTTGCCGCATCATCCTTGCCACGCCGTGATTCGTGAGTAGTGCACCTTTCTTTGCGATTGTGTATGCATGAAAGAAAGATTTTGGAGCAGGTGCCTCCCAAGAGCCGGTTCTAGCTTGGTTCTAGAGGGGGAGGGGGTTTCTTCTTACAAAGTCAGATTGCTCAAGGTGTCAGTAGACGATCAATCTACTGCTTGCTGTACCACTACAGGATGTTTGTACGTTTACTCGCAGCAGAGGCTAGTCTGGTAGTCTTTATTCCACGCATTATTGTTCTCTGGTCTACGTAGACCATTTTGTAGATCTTTCTGCTGCTGTGCATGATAGCACGGCAGGCATTTCAAGAGTTCGATTGTGTGGAAAAAGTATCTTGCATGTATCTTGATCACATATATATCTGAGGTTGCTTGTGACCCGCGGGCATCCGTCTTGATGGTGTGTAAAGTAGACGCTGTGCATACGGTGGTCCGAACGGGGTGGTATTGTGTACATGCATTCTGCCGTACGGCGGCGTTGTACTCATTCATTGTCTGGAACAAAAGAAGTAAGTGCTGTTGTGCGGAGGCAGCAGCCGTGAGAAACGGGGGCGAGCGATGCTGGAGACAGAGGGAGAGAGAGGCGAACGGGGGTTCAACACAGGGTCAAAAAACTTCCACCTCTCCCTGGTACAGTATATCCCCCTGCAAACTTCCCTGTTCCACCCTCCCCCTTGCTGCCATTGGTGCAAGGCCGTCTCCGTGACGATTGTGCCGAATCGTCATCATGAATGTATGTGTAGGGGTCGGGGTTCACCACATGGGCACAACTGTTGTTACACTTCCGCCCCTGTGGCAAGTTGCCTGTGGACTCCCCTGCAAATTTCCCTCCTCCACCCCCCCCTTGCTGCCATTGGTGCAAGGCCGCCACCATATAACAGAGAACTCCGTGACGATTGTGCGGAATCGTCATCATGCATGTAGGGGTCGGGGTTCACCACAGAGAGCGAGGCACAACACTTCCACCCCTGTAGATTCCCCTGCAAAGTTCTCTCCCCCCCCCCCCCCCTTGCTGCCCATTGGTGCAAGGCCCCA